>JACEII010000004.1:5392598-5427470 GCA_014332785.1 Antheraea mylitta | reverse complement strand
AAAGACCGTATCGTGTAAAGATAGCTAAGAAAAACTGATTATTCGCGTCTTCTAACACGAGTTTATAACTGTAACTCATCAAAGTTAACTAATCGAGTGATTCTATTTATAGATAAATATATTTATGTTTTAGGAGGAATAGTGACGGTAGTAGTATCGCTAGAATTACTGGGTCTCTTATGTCGTTCCTCTACTTGGGCTGGGGCAACGTAGTTCCAGGATTGTGTTTCAGCAGTGCCGAAAAGTATGAAGTAACCAGCGGAAGCTATGTATAAAGAGGCTCCCGTTATAAACACTGGTCGCCATTCAGCAAAACCATTCTGAAACATAAAAAAATATGCAGTCTGTTTTTGTTTCTCAAACGAAGTACATATTCTTAATATTACATTTTTACTGATAGATTTAGTATTTTAGCAGGTTATATATACGCAGGTTATATTTCGTTTTTCCACAAGGGTTTAGCAGTAATAATTCCTGACAACGTGTATGAAAATTTAATGATGATCGGTTAAATAGTCGATGCGTGAAAGCATAACAAACAAAAAAAAATCTTTGTAGAGATCAAATTATTACAATAATTATTGTGGGCAAGAGATATATCTCGACAATTTATGTCCTGATTACTTGAATAATAACAAACAAAATATATCAACAATGCTTTAACAATTGCAATTTTCTTCTATAACAGACTTATAAAGCCACAATACACAATAGAAAGATCTCAACGTACTTCCATTATATGATTAGCCCTACACTTACCCCATTTTTGGTAAAGTACGCTGTCACTAACGGCGTGACGAAACCAGCAGTGTTGCCAATTCCGTTTGCGATTCCGTACAATGTGCCAGCAAAATTAGGTGCCAAGTCTTGATGATTCACTAAATTGGTTAATGTGGCAGCACCGTTTGATCCCATGGAGAAAGTTATTAACGCCACAGAAAGGATAGGAGCGCAGCCGGTGTATCCTAAAGCGATGAGAAGTAGACCAGGAACGACGTGCGAGAAGAGACAGAAAAACTTTCTCATGAACGTTGTTGATACCACATTCTGACGTACAATTCTGCAAGAGAAATAAATAGTTAACTGATTAGTCTTATTTCATACTTATGTCAATACCAGCTTGATAATTTGTTCCCATTAGTAACTACTCTGCACCGTCTGTCTGTCAGTCCGTGATAAACTCAAAAACTATTAAACGGATTTTCATGCGGTTTCCACCACTAGATAAAGCGATTCAAGGGAAAAGTTTAGGTATATAATTTGCTAAGGATTCTTTTATTGTCAAGGGAGGGACAATGTCCATAAAGCTCTAGTTACAGTATAAAACTTAATAAATATGGTTATTCCGTGATAATAAAGTGGACACGTATGTGGGAATCAGAAATCCTTGTGACATGAATAAGCTTCTAATAATGTGAAGTCAAATTAATGTAGCTTTCAATCAGAAATAATTTTCAGAATAGAAGTGTAGTTCAAAATTATCTTGTAGAAAAATACAAACATTATCGGTTTATAAAAATATCCTAAACTTTTAAATATAAGTTTGTCTGTGTCATTATGATTTTAATTATAGAAGCGATGATGGTCTTAGTTGACAGCGTTTATGGAAACTGTCTACCTAGTAACTTCGAAACCTTAAAAGTTAGTCGTAGTTTTCGGTGAAGAATAACATTACGATAAAACCATAACATGATAATAAGATTTTTTTTTTAATTTACCTTTTATGTGCACCACGCTCGCTGAACGTTCGTCATCTTTCTCTTTTGTCTTGCTTTGGTTAGCTTAAGATAGACTTGCGAAAAAGGATAACGCGACCTTGCCTCGGGCGAGCGCGGTGCCTTCAGTACGAAACCTTTTTAAAGCAAGTATTCAATACGCGTTTAACTTTTTTGTAATAACGCCGGTAATGTTTACCTTCTTGGATAATATCGTCATTTAATATCAGATGCACTGATGGTGAAACACTAAAACCTATAAAGTATTAAAAAACAGGATATGCCGTTAACACACATGACAGTGAAACTTTTGATCTAAAAGAACCGACCGCACCCCACGTTGCTTAACTTGGGTGATCAGACGAGAACCGGAATTCTCAACACTCTAATCGACACAATGTTTACCCCTACCACTATTCGTCACACAAAATGCAAAAAAACAAATAAGTAATAAACTTCCTAATCACCTATCTCCGATAGCTCCAAATATAAGCGAAAACATCATTCTGGCTAGATACGGTAATGACGATAATGTTCCAGTTGAGGTCAAGTTGAACCCGAGGGCGCTGGAGACAAACTTAGGAGCAGCAGTCATCATGAAGTATAGACCCCAGTTGCTGCCATAATGAAGGATCACCATCGCTAAGAATGGGAAAGATGTGAAGATATTCTTGAATGGTGGCACTATCTGAAATATAAATTATTAACATAGTATAAAATAAAGTCGCTTCCACTATCTGTTCGCTTAGATCTTTTAAACTATTCGACGGATTTTAATACAATTCAGCAATAGATAGAATAATTCAAGAGGAAGGTATATGTGTATAATACATACATATAATAAATAGTACAGAAAAACCGAAAAAATCAAAGATTTGTAATGTGATGTCATAACAAACATTTTTGTGCGCTTAAATCTTAAACGCTGGCTAAACCTTACGAGATAGATTGAATTAATCTACTATGGAAATGTATATCTTAAATAATACTATTAATTACTTTAAACTGGCCCATATTGGTATCTAAATAGCACCCGTGCAAAGATGGGTTTGGTCGTTAGTATAATATAAATTTTTGACTTTATCTGTATTTTCTGTAATCTGTATTTTAATATCGAACTAGAAATAAATATATTTGTAGTTTGTTTACCCTTTAACTATAATCATATTAGAAATAACAATTCAATGTTGAATGACGTAATATAATTTTTTTTTTTATATCAAAGGAGGCAAACGAACTGGTGGGTCACGTGATGTTAAGTGACCACCACCGTCCATAGACACTAGCGACATCAGGGACGTCGCAAGTGCGTTGCCAGCCTGTATATGGGAGAAGCGGGAGGGGAAGGAAAGGGAAAGAAGGAAAGAGGAAGGGACGTGGGCCTCCGGCTCTCTCACTGACCGAACGAAACACAACAATGCAAGCACTGTTATTTCACGTCGGTTATCTGTGAGAGGGGTGGTACTACCCCAGAGG
Organism: Antheraea mylitta; assembly: GCA_014332785.1. Lineage (NCBI taxonomy): Eukaryota > Metazoa > Arthropoda > Insecta > Lepidoptera > Saturniidae > Antheraea > Antheraea mylitta. The sequence goes on along the minus strand of JACEII010000004.1, from coordinate 5,424,279 downwards.
AGCTGACCCATTCATGCTGATACCAAAAATAGCTTCAGCGGGGCTCTACCACCTACAAGACCTAATATACAAAACAAACAAATATAAGTAGCATTACGGAAATAACCTTCAAAGACTATTCATTTCATTCAACATATTTTGAAAGGACAATACTGTGATTAAATCTCAAATGATACCAATCCACAGCACGCTTCGGATTTGCGACATATTTACATTAAGACTAGTTTAGAGTTCCCACCTACTCGAAATACTTCCGATGTTATTACAAAAAGTTAATAAATATATATTAAATACTTGCTTAAAAAAGGTTTCGTACTAAATGCACCGCGCTCGCCCGCGGCAAGTTCGAGTTATCCTTTTTTAGCAAGTCTAACCTAATCTAACCAAAGCGAAAAAAAAGAGCAAGATGGCGAACATTCCACAAGCGTTTAAAACGTTATCTTTTAAAGCAAGTATTCAATACGTATTTAACTTTTTTGTAATAACACCGATAGAGTTTATTATGTTTTACCAAATAAACATGGCGATAAATTATTATAAAGAAACTAAATGATTCGTTACTTAATTATACTAATTAATAGGATCTAATTTGAATAATGCAAATAAAATACTAATTACTTTGTTTTTATCAATATTTGTTGTTTTATATTTCTACTTTCTCTATAGTGCAATCATTTGCACTATAAAAAAAAAAAACAATATGGTATTTTTTTAGATTATGTCAAAGCGCAGCTGTGGCAATGTGGAATCTCTCAAAAATATATACACGTACAAAACGCGCTAAAGTCACGAATTTCATCGTCACGTTTGTAAATTACTTGAATTACCTTGACTTAAGATATTATTTAGTGTCATGGTACGTGATGTAAATATTGTCTTTGATTAATTTATCCCATTGTTCTATTTAATATTATAAATCTTTTAATCGGTATACCAAATGTTTCCTTAATAATTTACCTTATAACTAATGACAAAGAGCAATTACTAGATTAAATGTGGTAGTTGACTTTTTTTCTTGTATATCCTGTAATTTTATTGCCATTCAAAATTAGGTTACATAAAGTACAATGCTTTTTAAGATCTTAATATATAACCGCATTTATAACAACATATTTAAATGTTTAACACACCTACGCGCTCTGGTATATTATCGTCATCTTGTTAGGAGTAATTATAAATAGCACTTGCTTATAATAAATACGATTAGCGAACTTCAAAAATAAAAAATGTGTGTAACTGCCATGGATTGTATGCCCGTAGACTTGTACAATGTGGAATAATATTGGGAGTGATTATCTAGTCTTCGAAATATTTCCATGACTTCAGATGTTTTTTTAAGTTCCAAAGGAAAAAATGAAGTTTTTCTAAAATTAGCAACAGTAAAGTCTATTTATTTATTTATTTTAGGGTCGCCATTATGACAATACACTAGAAAATATATAAAAATAGGACTATTGTGATACATTATAGATGTAATCATATTTAGAGACGACCATGGCATGCTTCAATAATAAATGAAATATTAATAAAATTAAATATTTAAAGACTTAATTTAATAAATAAATTCGTTAATACCTACTAAAAAAGAACGAAAGACAATTGAAAAACAGAGAAGAAATATGTAATTAACTGTTTTGTCTCAGCCTGTAGAAGAATATAGTTTATACTTTATAGCGACGATTAGCCTGAATGAAGTTTTGTATGTGATTTAAAATCATATCAACAGTTCTATATATACTTTCCACATACAAACTTATAAATTCAATTCATTATAATGATATACAGGTACACGCAACTAGCGTTAGTTCGAAAAACATAAAACTGTAGAATTATCAATAATGGTATACCATTTGGGCCGAATATACTTTAAGTCAAGAATAAGTCAAGAATTACATATATTAAAAACAAACTACATAACACATTTAAAAAATGTAAATAGCATGACTTTATCATTGTAGACAAAGACGTAACAAGCGGAATTCATTAATATTTATAAACCGATAACCAAATCACCTGTTCAAAATTAAATTACAACAAAATTCGAATTAATTTTACTAGAAATACTTCGTGTTAAAATGACATTGAATTAGAAATAAAATGTATTATTACCTTCGTGTCCTTGGAGTTGTGGTGTACTTTGTCACCGAGAGCTTCGAGAATGTATTGTTTCTCATCGTCAGATATACGAGGATGTTGCGTAGGTGAATCGTATACCAAGAACCACCATAGAATGCACCACACCACACCGATCACTCCTGCAAGGATTTATAGGGATTTTAAGGGACATTTTATAGTTTTATTTACCACTAACATATAATATCAAAGTAGTTCTGAATAATGGTAACAATGTATTTTTAATTCCATTTTTTTTTAAGTTTTTTTATAACTCTGACATATTATACATCATCCATTTATACACCATCCCGGCCTAACCGTAATATACATCACCATTGTATATTCATAAATCAAAATATGCTGAATAGTTTGTAAGCAACTTAGAGAATCTGTCAATATGATATTCTGATCTAATTTATGTGATAGTACATATTTGATAGCTTCTAATTTAGCAACTGCTTCACCTGTTTAGATGGAAGATAAAAGAGGATATTATTTATTACCTCTTTATAATATTAGTGTAGATAAAAACGGTATCCATATATAATGTCTTATATTGTCATATAAATAAATGTATTATTGCGTGCATACGACTACACAAATGTCACTGCCGAATGGTTTGAAATGAAAAAAAAAAAAAACTTAGCGTAAGTCATTTTACCTAATGTGGTTAATTCGGAAGCTGAGGGGTTATTACCTAGAATAGAGAACTTCTAAATAAGTATAATAATAATTTTGATAATTTGAGTTTTTAGCGGGACCTTAGTTTGTCTGGTAGTGGATTTTATATTTTATTCATAATCTTGTGTTATTGGACTTTATAATTTGTAAATTTGGTGGTGTTTTACGTAATATAGTTAGTTTATTGTGCATATGTGAAGTGAATGGAAAATAATACCACGAAGCATGAAATTCTGAGATGCCACAAAAACTTCCTGGAAGGTTCTAACAAGAGATCCACCATCTTGTTAGAATATTGATTGACACGACGCTTAATATTGAAATGATAGGACGACGCTTGTAACATTATTGACTACGCGACAATGGCAGTAATAATATGAAAGATTGATTGCCAAAAAAAAAAAAATGATAATACGTACGTGTACATAGGTTTTGAATATTTCTAATTTAACATCTTCAAATTAAGTAATCAGAGTTGAGTAACTTTCGTCTTAATGTCTCGTCTAAGGTTGTATTTATTTTACACAAAAATATGAACACATAATATAACAGAATACCAAAATTTTATTTACAAATAATTATTAATTTAAAAACTTGAAAAACCTTTAAATTATTAATTTTAAATACGTCACATTTTGCTGGTATAAATTTATTCAGCAGATTGTGTTTTCTAAACCTATTTAAAATGTGACAGCTACAAATAAGTAATAACTTCTTCTTTAACGAGTAGAACGTGAGCTATTTACCGTTTTAATATCAACATTAATTAATAAAGAAATATCAAATGAAGCATGCATTCTAGGAACTATGATTAATTATTTATCTATTTTTAAAATCGAAATCTATTTATGCAGCCATCACTGCAATTAGTGGCTTTGTGTTATTGTCTCTAGATGGCAGCCATTGTTTTTAGATCAAGGTTGTATGAGGTCGATAATTCTTTGGATTACTTTTGTATACTAGTGGCCATCCATTTACGAAATACGACCATAATAAGGTACAAAATTTTGTTTCGCGTGTTATTATATTGATTTTTTTTTCTAACTAGTAAAAACTTTATAATTATATATTCTAGATGTAAGGAGCGTGAAATATGACGAACAGAAACTTATAAATAAAGACTTCGACTCATCGATGATATGGAAAAAAACAGTGTGTCGTAAACATACATGATAGAAGTGAAATTATTATATTACAGTGAAACATTTTGATTTTAAAAATACAATAAAGAGTGTTCTCCAGCGGTCACCTATGCAAATACTGACTACGCCCAACATTGCTTAACTTCGGTAACCAAATGAGATGCGGCGTTTCCAATAAAATGAGAAAATAGAGACAATGGTACTGCGTAAATAAATCAATTAAAAGAAAAATGAATATTATCTAACATACGCACATTTATTTCAAAAGTGAACTAAATTTATAACATTATGATCAAAAGTACACGCTACAAATGTACTAAAACACACAGTATAGATTAGTCCGATGAAGCTGTTAAGACTTTTCTGGGTCAATAGCGTAGTCAGATCGAAAAAAAAAATCAGTATAGATATTCCTATGTAAATAAGACATGAAATCGTAAACTCACTACTTCTCAAGTTAACGGATATATCACTACGTCACTAGGCCTATCAATAAGTATCACATGGGGAGTTTTTGGCGGGATTTTAGTCTGCCATGTAGTGGATTTTATATTTTATTCATAATCTTGTGTTATTTGACTCTATATTTTGTAAATTTGGTGGTGTTTTACGTAATATAGTTAGTTTATTGTGCATAAGTGAAGTGAATGGAAAATAATACCACGAAGCATGAAATTCTGAGATGCCACAAAAACTTCCTGGAAGGTTCTAACAAGGGATCCACCATCTTGTTAGAATATTGATTGACACGACGCTTAATATTGAAATGATCGGACGACGCTTGTAACATTATTGACTACGCGACAATGGCAGTAATAATCTGAAAGATTAATTGCCAAAAATAAAGTAAAAAAAAAAAGTATCACATGAACAGTATGCAGATATATATTATCTTTTACGTTATTCGACATGATAATACTTATTTTCACTAAAAATAACCATAACAAACTGAAACATCAAGAAGCAGATCACGCTCCAATTAACTATGTAGAAATCAGTCAGGTAAAAACTAAAGCAGAATTTAAACTAAGGCGTAAATGAACAAGGCTATTTTAAATTATTTTTATACGTTTTATGTATAAATTTATATATAAATTTCTTCTGTACGTGTGTATGTCACTGAACTCCTCCTAAACGGCTGGACCGATTTTGATAAAATTTTGGGTGCGTGCGTGGACCCGGTAGGTGGTATTGCGATTGTCTCTTAGAATATTTTTTAATTATCAAAGCAAAATAACCTTCACAGGGACCACTAGAACTATTGTAAAATATATTTATGACATTGGATACAATTTTTAAATAATTTTAATATACAATGTAAACTCTTATAAGGTTGTTCGTTTTACAGAAAACTTCCTACAAACAAAGAATTAGTTCAATTTGCTTGGTTAACCGTAAAATCCATACATTTCATCAACGTAACAGGCATTCTCTATTACGAATAGATAGATACGTTCATAATTTAGAAGTTAATTAACACCTACATTTATGTTATGTTATGATTTTATGATTATTATTATTATCAGTTTACAAAAGGCTCGGACAATGTTTTTAAAGTGCTACATTTTCTAGAACACACACCTGAGGTCGTAACTAACTACCTTGAGTTTGTTATCAATTGTTAATTGTCAAGACGTGGATCATTTCCCTTCGTATTGCAATCTCTAGGTAATGTTGATCTCATTTACTAAACACATCAGGCACTTAATTAGTCGTAAACAAACTTTTTTCTTTTTTTTTTAACTTTATTTTTGACAATCAATCTTTCCGATTATTACTGCCATTGTCACGTAGTCAATAATATCACAAACTTCGTGTGATCATTCCAATATTAAGCATCGTGTGAAACCATATTCTAGCAAGATGGTGGATCCCTTGCTAGAACCTTCCAGGGAGTTTTTGTGGCATCTCAGAATTTCATGCTCCGTGTTATTATTTTCCATTCACTTCACTTATGCATAATAAACTAACTATATTACGTAAAACACCACCAAATTTACACAATATATAGTCAAATAACACAAGATTATGAATAAAATATAAAATCCACTACATGACAGACTAAAATCCCGCCAAAAACTCAAACAAACTTTCAAACTATCGATATGAGCAATAAAAGAAAAGAGTTTTATATTGACGAAAAAGTTTGTTTGATATAATAAATAAAATGGGAAGAAAAGAAAAATGTTGTTTTTTTTCTTTTTTTTTAGCAACCAATCTTTCAGATTATTACTGCCATTGTCATATAGTTAATAATATTACAAGCGTCGTTTGAATATTTCAATATTCTAAGCATATGGTGGCTCCCTTGTTAGAATCACCCAGGGAGTTTTTGTGGTATCTCAAAATTTCATGCTCCGTGGTATTATTTTGCATTTACATCACTTATGCACAATAAATTAACTATTTTACGTAAAACAACACAAAAATTACCAAATTATAGAGTCAAATAACACAAGATTATAAATAAAATATAAACTTCACTACATAACAGACTAAAATCCCGCCAAAAACTCAAAAGAAAAATGTTATTGGGAATTATTTATAATCAAAACTTTTTATAATGTTGCGTCCCTTAAGTTTCTTTATAAAGAGGATACACGGTATTTTCATTTAAATATAGCAGTATGTCCAATAGACGGCGATTTTTCGCAAAAAAAAATTAATTCGATTCGAATCGAAATGTGTGGAATTAATTCATAAAAAATTCGAAGACTAGAGAATCGATTATCCAAAAATCAATGTCTTAATTTTTTTTTCGTTTTTTGATAAGCTTTTTTTGATATCTTTTAAATTATTTGTATTTACATATAAAAAAAATCGAATCAAGATGATATAGTGTCAGAGATTCACTGAATCGATTCCATATTTAAGCGCGATGAAATTAATTAGTTTTTACATTTCTCAAAATCGATTAATCGATTTCACATCACCATCTCTTTTATGTTGTATATTACCGATACTGATATTTTTAATACTAATTTTTTTATCAACGTCAAAAAGAAGGAGGTTCTTGATTCTGTTCTATCTTTTTTATGTTTTTTACCTCAGAATGACGTCAGTTATAAACTGACTTTGAAAAATCTTTTTTTATTATAATTGGAATATTTTCAAGGGTGTCCTATTACAATTTTATCAACATTGGAGCTTGGGTATCGAAGATAGGCCAGGGAGCTCCTCAATATTTAGCGATTGAGATATTCTCGGTTTATGACTATCTATGACTAAGTACGTACATACCTAACTATGGCCAAGGGCGTTTTGATATTTTTTATTAGAGTAAATCTTATTGAAATCAGGACTATTTATCCTATAATAAAACTGTTATTAGGTCGTAAATAGCTTGGCAAATGTATTACACTATAGATCATTATTAGTATATCAAATATTTGCTTGAATTTTAGCACATATATAACGTGTAAGGCATGTGCAGATTTGCTTAATCTTAAATAAACTTACCAGGTACGTAAAACGCGTAATCCCATCCGAAGTTTTCAATCAATGGTCCAGTTAGAGACCATGTTACTACCGTGCCAATAGCTCCCCCTAGTAAGGCGCTAACAAATTTTCCCTTTTCTGCCGGCGGTGCCCAGTGCGCCACTAATGCATGTAGTGACGGGAACAGAAATCCCTGTAAAAAAGTTAATCTTATTATAAAGTCCATTTATACTAATATTTAAAGAGGTAAAGTTTGTGAGTTTGTGACGTGGTAGAGGGTAATCTCAGGAACTACTGATCCCATTTAAATAATTCTTTCAGTGTTATATAGCTCATTTATCGATGAAGGTTAAAGGTAGGGTATAGGTACATAATCACGTTAAGTGCAATAGGAGCGTGTTCCGAATTACATGTTGTGTTTTCATGCATTTTTAATTGTATGATCAAAAAATGAATACATGTATAGCTTAGTATAGTTTAGCTAGGTCAGATCGGGTATTTTATTTTTTTCGGTAACAGGCCAAGTCCAGGTGTGCCGTGCACCTTTGAGTATGTTACCTAAACAAAATCGGCTGAGTGCCTTAAGCGCTCGCCTTAGTAGTTTGGTGAAACTGTGAAGGACTAGTAAGGCCAGTAGCGTAGTCAGTTCGAGAAAAAAAAGCAATAGGAGCGGAGCATAGATGAGAAATGTTTCAAAATCGGGGCTTTTTCCTTTTGAGAGCTTCTGCTGCGTGTTAACGTTATCTCAGAGTAACTATTACTAAGCGGACGAAGTCGCGGACAAGGGCTAGCAACTCTATAAACATGTCTGATGGATCCGTAGGTTGAAACAAAAGGTACTAATTAAAACTACATCATATTCTAATTATTGATAATTTATATTCCATATAGGGACAAAGACTTAAAATAATTCTTATGTATCGAGGTAGAAGTCTTTGTTTTAATTGAGATTATTGTTAATTTTGTCTTCATTCTATTAATAATCATCGTTTTCATAATCTATAGAAAAAAAAATAAGTGTCAGTAATGTCAAAATAACAGCTTTTTGCTTAATGGCATGTCCACACGGGAACAATTTTTAATATTTTTGACTCTTTGTTTGTTCCGGATCATCTCAGAAACGGTTGCACCGATTTAATGGGATGTTCACTGACAGATAGCTGATGTTATAATGAATAATTTAGACTTTTATATTACAAGAAGGAAAAAAAGAGGTTACGATCAAATATAACTCTTTATAGAGACAGTCGAAAATGCGGGCGACCACTAGTCATTGATATTACCTGATCTTTAGTATTTACTGTGCTACCCATTTACTATGTGATTAATATACTATTATCACTGTCATCCATCATGCTTCAGAACTGTACTGAAATGATGATTAAAGTTTATACGATGTAATGTAATACTAACACAGTATAAATACGAGACAGTACGGAAACTACCTACAAACGCTCGAAAACAGCACACCCACACAAGCATGCGCATAGGCGAGAGGTTTTAAAAGGCACTCTATAGACAACACTGCGAAAACCGCTTATGCACAGTTCACATAACACACTTTGAAAACTCCCTATAAACGCTCGCAGCGGCACACTCACACAAACATGCGCATCGACACGACCCCTAAGCAGACCTCGGGGTGCTGTCCATAGAATTCCTTTCAAAACCTCGCGTCGATGCGCGTGTTTGTGTGAGTGTGCCGTTTTCGAGCGTTTGTTCGTAGTTTCCGTACTGTCTCTCATATTTATACTGTGGCTTAAGGGCATAATCGGTGAGCATGCTTATTTGAGTATGCCGATACGAGCGTTCATAGATAGTTTCCGTACTGTCTCATATGTGTATACTGTGACATTACAAATTCATTTTTAACGCCATAAATCGATACTTGTTCACGCACTCGGCGATATAAATTCATCATAATCAGAACTAGTTCATCGGTAACAAGGACACGCGGGTATTCCGAGTACGTATGAATAAACATTAAAATGCTGCTCCATATCGAGAATAAATTATGACTGCATGAAACAGATCTTATAATGTCTTTTTCCTGATTATTTATTCCTATTAAAAATTACCTAGTATATACATATCAGAATTGAGCTGCCTACAGTCCGTTAAACTTTCTCGTGTGACAATGATTTTACGTTTTGACGAAAATGTTTTAAACCTCATTATATTCAAGCGCGTTTTTTTGGAATTAAACATTGTAATTTCATCATTATTTCAAGCTATAATGAGTATTTAAGTTTAAGTACTCGCAAAGTATTATAAAATTTGTAGCTGACCCGTTGTAAAAACTTGGCGATCCCTGTTGTTATAGACGTAATGATTCTACTAACACGTGTTAGTCGTAATCCGGTGAAGCTGTTAAGACCTTGCTAGGTCAATAGCGTAATCAGTTTGAGAAAAAAAGAATAACGTATTAGAATAAAATAATTTTACTCATCACTGTGCATATACCAGAGAACAAGTACATTACAGAAGAAAACAGTCCGTATTATTACAAACAAGATAAATACGTATTGAATACTCGCTTTAAAAAAATTTGGGCACTTTCGTATTAAATGAAACGCGCTCGCCGAGCGTTCTATATCTTGCTATTTTATCTATGTTTAGTTAGGTTAGGTTATACGATGCGCCTCCCACAATTGTCGGGGAGGGCAACTCTCGCCCTCCCCTAAGGGGTCTACCATTCTGACCCCTCGACCGCGAACAGGCCCCTAATAAGGGACTGTCACCTGCCGGGGAGTAGACGCATTGCGAGTGGCAGCTCCTGCTCCCCGGCCTATAGGTGAGCGAAGGCACCATGGGGTTCTAGTCCGTGCAAGTCGGACATACCCCACCCTTAGCTGCCAGGTTAGGGTGCGTATCCGTAGTGATTTTCCCATATAAAGACAAAAGGTTACACGTGCGAAAAATGATAATGCGAGCTTGCCTTGCCTTGAGCGCGGTGAGTACCACAAGTATTTTAAAGCAAGTATTCAACCCTTATTTAACTTTATTGTAATAACATGGAGTATGTTTTAAATTTCCAAGGATTTCAATGAACCACAGTTAGTTAAAATTAATACTAAATTTGCTAACCAAGCAAATGTTGATCTAGTTAGGTTATGTATAAAATTAATAGATATCTTCGTTCAAAATATAACATTTATTGATAAGAATGTGTTACTTTTTCGATATACACATGTAAAGGAAGGAGAGTTATTATTATACTTATACTAGAATATATTTCTTAACACTTGAGTACACAGTTTGTCATCGCAACTTTTTGACACGAATTTTATATATTTCGTAATATTAATATCATTATTCTCCTTATAATTATAATGATTCTTCGGCACATATAAATAACTAAACTTATATACTAAATTCAAGTAAACAATATTGAAAAAAAAATTTGGTTAAATAATAATTTATGGGCATTTAAACAGAATTTAATAGGTGGTAGAGCCACGCTGAAGCTATTATTGGTTTCAGCATGAATGGGTCGGCTCACCCGGGGTAGTACCATCCTCTCACAGAAACACCGACGTGAAGTAACAGTGCTTGCATTGTTGCGTTTCGTTAGGTCATTGAGAGCGTCGGAGGCCCACCAGCCTTCCCTTCCCTTTTCCTCCCCTCCTTTCCCCTTTCGCCATTCCTCCCAAACATAGGCTGGTAAAGCATTTGCGACTCGCTTAATGTCCAAGTGTCTATGGATAACGGTGATCACTTAACATCAGGTGACCCGGCTGTTCGTTTTCCTTCTATAGTATAAAAGGAAAATCACCTATGTTAACGATAATTTTAATTGATGAATTCATTATTTAACATTACAGAAAAAAAACATACCGCTGCCAACCCGATGACGAATCTCAAAGCAACCAGAACCATGTAGTGTAGCCTCGCAGCTTGTGGACTTAGGATAGTCAGTAAAGCACTGATCAACATTGTAATGAACACCAGTTTCCGTGGACCCCAGAACTCCGCTGCAGTTCCACTCACAAGACTCGTAATCGCGTATCCCCAGAAATACCCTGATAAAACGTAGGCTTGCTCTTGTGTTGTCCAAGTAAAGGTGACCACACCTTCCGGCTGTAAGTACCAATAAATATAAAATTACTTATCCTTTGTAATATGGAATATGAAAATAAAATAGTGTATGAATATCATAGGCTAAAAATTTAATCGGTTAAATATTTTGTTAATTACTTTAACACCCTTAACCGTATTAATTTACAACTAAAATCAGGATACGAACGAGATAGATTTTTAGTAAAAGTCAGATTATTTCATTTATATTAACTAGCCTCTGACCGCGACTTCGTTCGCGTGGAATAGATACTTTAGGCTAACGCTAACACAGCGGAATCTCTCAAGAGGAAAAAAAAACCCGATTTTTAAGCATTCTTCATTGGTGCTCCGCTTCTGTAGGTTTTAGCGTGATGATATATAGCCTATAACCATCCTCGATAAATGAGCTATATAACATTCAACATTTTTCAAATCGGACCAGTAGTTCCTGAGATTACCCCCTACAACGTCACAAACTTTATCTCTTTATAATATTAGTATAGACTTGTGGGTCCTGCGGGCGTTGTTCCGCCTTGATAATAAAAAGACCTGCTATATACTTAAACCTTCCTCATTAATGTATTTATTTACTGGTGAAATCGCATGAAAATCCGTTTAGTAGTTTTTGAATTTATCGCAAACAGACAGATATGAGAAAGGACTTTGTTTTGCTATACAATAATAAGGATTGACTTTAATTAATAATTAAATTACAACCAAAAATTAAGGAGTATAATAAATATCAAGTAGTATTGAATCGTGCTAACGATAAAAAAAGTGTTGATCAAATTTAAAATTAACTTTGCCGCATTGTTACACAGGCAATCTAACAAACAACTATATACATACAAAAATGTCATAGTTTTTTACTTTTAGACTAGTTGTCTGTTAATACTGTGATCAGCTCACGGGGCTATAAACCTGTATTTCGATCTCGCTCTAATAAAGGAGGATGAAATAAAGAAAAAAGTATGGCGCCGACGCGCCGCACGTCCTCTGTTCATACATTTTAAACCTATAGTGGAAATTACATATAAACTTCATATTATTGTACAAATATGGTTGAGAAAGACACAAATTGTGTCAAGAACATGTCTCTATGAAAATCAATATATACTTTACCAATTTATTAATGAAAACTATTATTACAAGTACAAATATTCCAAACAATTAATTTATACTAATATTATAAAGAGGTAAAGTTTGTGAGCTTGTAACGTTGTAGGGGGTAATCTCGGGAACTACTTGTCCGATTTGAAAAATTCTTTCAATGTTCCCGAGATTTACGCTTAGCAACACATTCAGCTACTTTTTTTTATGTATAGACTAACAGTGCCCGCGAATTCCGTTCCACCTGAAGTATGTCAAAGTATAGGTTTATTTTTCCTTAAGAACCATCTCTTGACGAGCTGTTCTCGAGATTTGCGCTGAGCAACACATTCAGCGATTCATTTTTATATTATAGATGTAATATAATTTAGTTTTTTTTCTCTACATGTAAACCAATCATGAAACAGAAATTATAGCCAATGATGATAATAATATTTTCCCGAAAGTGGAAAGTTTCAAAACACGGCCGGACTACGCGGCGCGTCTGTTTCATTGCTGTTGTGATACACACACGACGTTCTTTACAAAAAGTACAATTGTATAAACAATTCAAACAAATGTGGACAACAATAACTACCTTAATGAGCAGTATAGTTCTGGGAATTTGTTTATTGATTTTGTAACGTTATAACGTGAATGTTACTAATAAATAATAATAATATATCTGAGCATATAATTTTAGACACGGCCATTTATTTCCAAATTAAACATATACTAATTAAACTACTGATATACATACAAAAATAGTTAGATGATTATGTAAAGACGCCGTATGAAGTTATTACAATTAAAAAACGCAACGTAACCAACTAATGCTTGGATTCTCCGCCATTCCATAAGAACAGAGCATTAACCTTAGGATGAGACATGTAAGCGTTTGAGATCGAACGGGATTAGAAAAAAAAAATCGTAGCTATTGCATATTGGTAGCTACTGATATATTGGTTCCGTTTTATATAGCAGTCTATAGATAATAGAACAAACTTAGCAGCAGGAATCATTAAAAAAATAACAGTTATCACTGCCTGAGAAACATTGAATTTTTTGAATACTTAATTATTTATGAGTAAATGATGTCCCCTAATCCTTTCCTATAATTATAAAAAAACAATAGAACAACATTCTAATATTGTACTAGTAGATGGCAGAGCCACACTGAAGCTATTACTGGCTTCAGGATGAATGGGTCGGCTCGCCCGGGGTACTACCCATCCGACCCACAGAAATACCGACGTGAAGTAACAGTGCTAGCATTGTTGCGCTTCGTTCGGTCAGTGAGTTCACCGGAGGCCCATCTCGCCTCACCTTCCCCCTCTCCTCTTCCCTTCTTCACCTCTATCATTCAACGCAGGCTGGCAACGCATTTGTGACTCCCCTGATGTTGCAAGTGTCTATGGATGGTGGTGATCACTTAACATCAGGTGACCCAACTGTTCGTTTGCCTCCTATGAATAAAAAAAAATGGTAGCTACTGAAATATTGGTTCCGTATTTCACAGCAGAACAGACTTAGAAAAATCATTAAAAATTTAACAGTTATCACTGCCTGAAATACATTGATTTTTTTGAATAAATTATGTCTCCTAATCCTTTCTTATAATATAAAAATAATAAAACTACATTGTAATATTGTACTAATCATAATATAACTGAATAAACAATGCATACGGTGGGATAGCAAAATATATATTTGTAGTCACTTTATTCCAAGATTTTCCATATTATAGATGGTGAAGGCTTTGCCTGTGTAGTAGCATGCTTATAACTCGAGAGTCACACAACCGATTTTCACGAATTTCATTATTATTTTATTACGATTTACCTCCAGCTAGATTTTAGTATAAGTAGATTCGATTAGGAATTTTATAACACTGTATATATGAAACAGATAATACGTTTGCAGTCCATTATTAAGTCGACACATAATTATTACTAGTATATTCTGTTCATATATTTTATCTCTACTAATATCTAAATATTTAGCAATATTATTGTTTAGAATATGAATTTAAAAAAAATAGTGCGTGGAGTCCCTCCGCGCGGAAGAATTGAAACTTAGTAATGAAAATAGGAAGCAGTAGAAATTGATATAAATAAATATATATAAACAGGTATACTACGCGCATGCATTCGAGTGCCACGCATTCATCCTCGCTCTGCCTCTTTCTATTTTCCCTCCCCAGAAGCGTTGAACATTTAACGTTACCAGTCTCTTCAAACCCCGTCCATGGTAGCGTTAAATGTTTAACGCAACCTTGCCGGAAGTCGCATTAGAAGTTTCACTTCAAAAAAACAAATCATAGCAATCGCTTCTTTATACTTTAGACGACCATAACCGTAGACTATGATAGATTGTCTTAGCTTACTTCGACATTTTTTTTTATTGAAGCACGACATAGTGACTGCACTATGCCTGATGTTAAGCATAGTACAGTCCAAAAACATCGGCAACCACTGAGAGACAGATTATCCATCGCCGATCGCCGCTGTATAATGACGAAAGTCACCCGGTACTGGATATGCATAGGCTGATCCCGAAACGCGACGCGCAGAAGCGAGTCACTATGACGGACTTTTTCGCCATATACATGGTGGTTGTGACCCAGTCAGGCTGTAAAACCCTACCATCCCGCTTTCGCCATTGCCTCGTTCGTTATTCAGCAGGGCGCACCACGTGCAGGTGAGGTTGGCTTGGGTGTCTCAAGTCTTAAGATGTTACTCGACACCCCTTACACCCCAAACATTTCATATCTTTGTAAATCGTAATGGATGAATATTATCACGTTTTATATTTCATACGTGTAAGTATTTGAATACATATTTGTTTTTACATCTCTGTAGGTGTTAAACTGGGTATCACGAAACTTCGGATAAAGTTATACAAATATAAGATTAACTAGCTGACACCGTAGACTATTTCTGCGTCCGTAATAATATATTTTATACAGGCTTTACTACTTTGGGCTAAATAACACGGTTTCAAAAGGAGAAAAAAAGTCCCGATTCTAAAACATTTTTCATTGGTGCTCCGCTCCTATTGGTTTTTTTTTCTCGAACTGACTACGCTATTGGCCTTACTAGGCCTTTACAGCTTCACCGGACTACTAAGGCGAGCGCTTAAGGCACTCAGCCGACTTTGTTTAAGTAACATGCTCAAGGGTGCAGGGCACACCTCGGTTTGGGCTGTTACCGGAAATAACCCGATCTGAGCTAGCTAAACTATGCTAAGCTATACATGTATTCATTTTTGAATCATACAATAAAAATTGCATGATCCAAAAACACAGCATGTAAATCGGAAAGAAACAAACTAAACTACTCGAATCAGTTCGAATAAGGGAAAAAAGTAAACCCTTCCACCAGTTTGTGTAAAGGTACATGTCTGAATATCTGTGTATGTGTATAATCAGCTGTTGTGTGTACTGTATCGCGATAGCGATATCTTTGTGATCATTCGGGTAATCTCGAGCAAAGATGCTGCCGAGATGACGCGACGTATGTGCGGGAGTAAAACGTGAAGGCCCTGCCTCGTGACGCACGAGGGAGGGTTCCGCGACGTGGCCGGCCACGTGAATTGAGAGGATCGAATTTACAGATTAAACGAACGGCGCCGGCGCCGGTATCTAAAAATAGAAATAACGACATTGTTTATCGATTTTAGGGGAAAATAGATATAAACACGCGAGTTTACTCTATCTTATATTGAGAAAAATTATTATTATTTCGAGACGATGGTGCGCGCGAGCCTTTGAATGGTAGCCGCGATGGCGGAAAACTTCGCGATCGCACGAATAGGGCCCTGTTTTTGATCGTTTGCTACTTCATCGTACGCAGAGATCTCCTAGATCTCGTGGAAGACTAAGAGCTAGGCTGACCAGTCCATACCCGATAATTTGAAGGAGAGGGCGGGGTCGGCCTGTGAAGGCTTAGCCGCCTGAGGACGAGGAGCAGGCTGGGGCGCGATCTTGGGGGCCCACGGGGCCTGAGGGGCCCGTGCGGGGTGGAGGGGCGCGCTAGGCGTGGGTGCGGGCGCTACCGGTGCACGAAATGTGCTCGGCAAGTTAGGGAAGGCCTCTCTAGAGTTGAGAGGTGGAGTTTGGGAACGGATTGACGCCGCAAGCGCCTTAGACGGCGAGACCTGCCTAGCGTAGCGGTGCTGTTTTGTACGAGGGGCGCGGGGACACGCGCGATAATTCGCGGTATGGCCCACGCCGCGGCACAAGACACAACTCGGAGGATCGGGCGAGTCTTTCGTGCGAGGACACTCCTTAGTGAAGTGGTCGGCGAGACACTTAACGCACCTGGGTTTCAGGTGCTCCTATTGGTCTTAGTGTGAATGTATATAGCCTATAGCCTTCCTCGATAAATGAGATATCTAACACTGGAAATAATGTTTCAAATCGGGCCAGTAATTCCTGAGATTAGTGCGTTCAACAAAACAAACAAATTTTAAATAAACAAAGACAAAGTTACTCTCGAGGAATATCTTTTATGATATTCTTTGTAAGTTTCTAAATGTTTTTATGTTACTTATCCCTAGACACTTATGACATTTTTTTCACGTAAATTGAAAAGTACAGTCACGTTACATTTACATTCTTATTATATAGATTACAGAGGAAAAAACATAAGCATTAGTGCCGCTTGTTACACACATCGCTGAACGTGTAGTTAATTAAAACTTTAACAACTCTATAATAAATGAAGATATCGTCATAATTATTTTTTAGATAAGGACCAAGGGTTTAAGGAATGAAACTCAAAATGAAATAATTAAAATCTACACACAACTTTTATACAACAAGTCTTTATCATTTTATATATATATTATATTAGCTGTGCTCAGGACTTCGTCCGCGTGAAACTTAATACAAAAAGCAGTGATTAATAAAACCCTATGCATGTATACGAGTATCTATATATATATGCAAAGTTTTTTCTCTTTGTCCGAGGTAAACTCGAAAACTATTGGACCGATCAGGATGAAACCACAACCATTCGACGCGGAATTAATCGTAAATGGTTATAAGTTTTTCAAATTCTATGAGCCCTTTGCCCTGTTTTCTCAATTTGTTTGTTTATTAATTTATTGGCTCTCATAAAAGAAAAGACAGGCATTTATCCTTGGTTCATTTGTTTTCTAGCTCATAATGTAAATATCATTATAATGTCATTCACCCGACGAAGCGGGAGGGAATGGCTAGTCTTGTATATTTGTAATCTGATTCTCGGGGTACGTCATGGCACTCAAAACAACAGTTAGACGTCCTTCAGACACCTGCTTATTTTTATATGATCGACATCCAGGTTCTCAAAACTACTCTTCTCTCGTACTTCACTCGTGCCGTCATTTAAATTACAGTAAGTTTTGGTAGAGTAAAGCGATATTAATTAAACAAAGACAAGATGTCACTTGAATATATGTTTTATGATTTATTAGAAACGTCTATATCCACACAAACAGACAGACAAACATTTCTAAAAGTAACTGAAATGTATTTCATTAGTTATTGTTAGTCACTTGCAATTATTTATTAAACAAAAATTTGAAAAGTACACACACCTTAAATTTACATTCTTATTATATGTATAGAAAATAGGTAGAAACATAACAGTATATTTCTTATAAATGTTAAACACATTGGGGGCTACAATGTAGTTGAATTGTAGAAAAAAATATAGGCAATATAGCGGTTCTGTTACACGTGACTTTACTAGGAAATATATATAGTTTAGTGCACATTAGTAATGTGATTACCTGTCGCAGTTCTCGCTTTGTGACCACCGTTGCGTTGTATAATGAACTGTCGTTATTCGCGATGGCCTTGCATTCGCTTTTCACCCTGCAAGCATAATGAAAACAAAATTATACATACAGACGTATCAGCTGTTCTTGAATTTCACGCTCGATAAATATATATTTTAGTTAATTTAACAATTTAGTCACGTATATCTGTGAAATTATTCACAATACTATTCGCATCGGTTCTGTATAAAGGAAATTAAGTATGGTCGGTTACTTCATAATAATATATCAGACGCTTTCCGAAGGGGGGTATGACCATAACTACCACGTTAGCTCGCGACGTATTAAAAATTCAAATTACGGAGAAATCTATACTTATATATTATAAAGAGGTAAAGTTCGTGAGTTTGTGACGTTGTGATATTGTGACGTTGTAGAGGGTAATCTCAGGAGCTACTGGTCCGATTTGAATAATTCTTTCATTGTTATGTAGCTCATTCATCGAGAATGGTTATAGGCTATATATCATTACGCTAAGACCAACAGGAGCGGAGCACAGATGAATAATGTTTCAAAATCGGGATGTTTTTCCCTTTTGAGAACTGCTTCGTGTTAGTGTAAGTGTATCTATTCCACGCGAACGAAGTCCCGGGCAGAGGCTAGTCTAAGATAAATGCATAAAAAATAAATCACACTTCTATAGTTGTCAAAATCAGGTGGTACCTACTAAAAAACAATTCAGCAACATTTCTCAAGTTCAGGTTGATGATGTTTGACTTCATCGTCAACCGATAACTTTTTTTTATATCACATAGGAGGCAAACGAACAGACGGGTCGCCTGATGTTAAGCGATCACTGCTGTCCATAGACATTAGCATCACCAGGGGAGTCGCAAGTGCGTTGCCCGCATGTTTTGGTGGACTGGGGCAAAGGAGATGTGGAGAGGAGGGAAGCTGGGCCTCCGGCGCTCTCACTGACCGAACGAAACGCAACAATACATACACTGTTACTTCACGTCGGTTTTCTGTGGGAGGGTGCTACTACACCGAGCGAGCCGACCCATTCGAGCTGAAACCAATAATAGTTTCAGGTTTTTCCCACCTAAAAACCTACCAAGTTGAATTCAGAAAATTCACGCGAATTCCAAAAAGATCATCGGTTCAGGCCGAGGTTCGAAGCTGCGGATATCAGATTGCTACTCCAGCAGTTAAATTACTGAACCACCACGACTAAAAAAACTTTATAATAATAATTAGTCCTAACTTTTTTTAACTTAACGTGGGGAAATCCTTTATGGATACCCACCCTATTGGGGGAGACAGTGTGTTATGCCCGACTCGCACGGACTAAACCCCCACATTGTACCAACAGACCGTATTTGTTGGAGAGGCAAGGAATAGTGCTTGCTACTCAACCTTAGTCCTAACTACCTAACTACTGTTATAAAATTTAACGTGAGTTTGTATGTTATACTCTCAAGCCTCAACTAATGAATCGATCATTAACAAAATTTCGAATACACGTTTTAGGAGGACTCAAAATACCATTTGTCCAGAAGAGAATTACTGTCCACGAGGGATTTGAACAAATTTACATTAGTGAAAGTAAACCCATAGGCATAAGCTAGTATAATAATAATAAGAGTGGCCAAAGCATATGCAAACCTCAACTAGACGAAGACCATCATCACACCTATTTCGGCTATTTCTACCACAATGGATGCCTCCACTTACTCTACTCTGTTTCAGTTCCAAGACTGTAAACTGGTAACATAAACTGGAGCACGGGTTGTTCTGACTCAATTCTTTGGAGTTGTAGTCTATTACAACTGGTCTCAGAACTACGGTCCCATTGAAATAAGTTACAGATAGGCATAGGTCGTTATTATTGAAAATCAAGTCGACTGCATCCTTGTTTGTAACTTTGTAACATAACAAGGTATATTTCTATATAATATGTCGAGCGCACATTATTGTTAACATGACAACATTATTGTTAAGCACAGTGAGTTTAATGTGCCTGATGTATTAGCAAATTATAAAAATAGTAGTAGCCAGTAGCCATCTGCATAAATTCCTTTTCACGTCTTATCTCAAGGATCCGATTTCAGACAACATTAACTTAAACAAAACTTAAACACAATAATAATTAACACCATTACTAATAACCTCATTGTTGTCATTTTAGTAAAGTGGCTAATAAAATGGAAGGAAAAATGTTACTCAATGCTATTTTTATGAAAGATACAAATGCTATTGACAATGATATTACAAAATTTAGGTGACATTGCTATGTATAATGAAGGAATTAATAATTATACAAACAAATTCAGATCAACAAAATTTTAAAAAAAATTGTACAAATTTAAAACCCCTTAAATTCGATAAAATTATAACATTGGCAATGCAAAATAGAGCAAGTGTGTTGTAATAATAACGCCCTGCTAGGAGATAATAGATACGAGTGGTATCTACAGCAAACAATTGCTGGCGCCATGACAAATTATGTATTGAAGCGACATTAGGTAGCTGAGTATGTATTGCTAGTTCTCAAAACGTGACACGAAACCAGTTAATATAACGAATTATTTATTCATAACATTTGTAATGCGTTGTAAAATATTGTCCGGAGCGTATGTTATTTGTTTTAATTCAACGAAAATATAGGAAACACATATAATGATGCCATTTTTGTTTGGACTAGAATTGTGCAGCTAAAAACCAGGTAGAAAACCTGTAAATATTTTATCGGATACTACACACATCAAAAAAGTCTAAGCAACATGCGTGATATTACAAATTTTACCCTTTATTTTAATTAATTCCTAAGTATTTACTCAAACAAAGTGCATAGGTAAGTAAACTTTTTTGTTATTGATGACATACAGGCTGGATGTAAAAAAAAATTTTGATTATATTTTGTTTTTCCATAAAATTCAAATGACTGCAAATTTGTTTGAATTTAAGTGCGTTTTAATTGCTACGTTTAGTCTTGATTTTATAATTTTACCAACTATTTAAGTAAAGTTAGCGACAAAATTGAATTGTTAGATATTCTTTACGTCATGAAGCGACGTCATTTGATGGCAGATGAAATGCAAAGAGCTGTAGGGATGTTGCAAGCGGGAAGTAATCAATCTCAGGTATCTCGACATTTTGACATTCATAGAAGTGTTATTTGTCGTCTTTGGCAGCGCTACAATAATACAGGAGAACCCGCTGACCAGCATCCAGGCCGTAAAAGGAGTACAACCACTCGGCAAGACCGGTACATACAACTGACTGCAAGACGCCAGCCGATGTTAACCGCTCGAGAGATAAGTTTGAGGCTACAAATTTCAAGTGGTGTTGATGTAAGTCCTCAAACTGTGCGAAATCGATTGCATGAGTACGGCCTGCGAGCTCGACGCCCAATCAGGTGCCCACCGATACGTCACGGGAATCGCGCTCGTCGATATGAATGGTGTAGAGAACGCATAACATGGACGCAGGAACAATGGGATAAAATTATGTTTTCCGATGCGTCGCAATTCAGGTTTAAGCCTGATACAAGAAGGGTGCGAGTGTATCGTCGGCCCGGAAATACTGACAGGCTCATGTGCGTTCAGGAAGTTCATCCATACAGCGGCTCAACAGTTATGTTATAGGCGGGTATTATGAAGAGCAGGCGAACTTTTTTTGTAAATGGAAACATGAATGCTGAAAATTACATTGAGGACATTTTCAGACCTTATGTCTACCCATTTGCACAAACCTTTGGCTCCGATTTTAGGTTAATGCATGACAATGCGCGTTCACATACAGCTCGGCGAACCAGTGAATACTTTGCAACGGAGAACATCCGGGTATTGCCCTGGCCTGCACAATCGCCAGATCTCAACCCCATCGAGCACGCATTGGACATGCTCCAGAGACGTGTTTTGAAGAACTTGAACGGAGCGACAACAACCCAACAGCTGAAGGATTTGCTACAATTCCATTGGGAGCGAATGCCGCAAGATGACATAAACAGTCTTATTAATTCAATGAATAATCGTTGCTGACAAGTTCTGAATAGCAGAGGAGACCATACTTTGTATTAAATTGTTCTATTCTTTCACAATAAATACATTTTCTTTAGAAATTTCATTTTGTAAAAAAAAAGTTTAGTTTCTTATGTATCTTAGTTTCTACAGTATATTCTAATATTGTTCATTTCTGTTATTAAAAGAACTTATAAAGACAACAGCTGTTATTTTTACATCATAGAACCCTAAAGATATTATTTTAAAAATAAAATATAACGTTATAATGTGAAGAACCATCCTAAAATTTAAATTAGTACATGTTGCTTAGACTTTTTTGATGAGTGTATTAAACAAGCAATGATTAGACTACAGTTACGATGGGGCCGAGCAGGCATGATAAGGTGCTTACATCTCTGATCTATAATTTTGCATAATCATGAGCTAGAATAGATCTTGTTAATGGACCCTTAGCTTGCCGCACCCAAACCCTAGTACATGATGAAAAACCACAACCTTATCTAGATGGGTGTTTCTCGCAGACCACTACGGTTCTAGGTTGAAGAGCTAATAAACATTCCTTAGAATCGGTAGCCTGTACCGAGCTAGGACTCATACTTTGTTGGACACTTGCGGTACACCTGAAGCTTATTAGAGGATAGTTATATTAGAGATGAGGTACGGGGTTAGAACGAGCTGCTTCAGCTCGGTGGTTAGAGTGTGAAGAAAAAAATCCTAAAATGTTATCAAGAAAAAAAATCTTTCTTTTTAAAAGTCCTGATGAGGTTTGGGCGGGCCTAAAAAGAACACCCCGTTAAAAAGCTATTATATAGAAATCGAGGTTACAAAGTTATAAAGGGGGAAGAGTCAACTTCGTTAAATAACAAAGACGGGTGTTGGTTGGAGGAGGTCTTTTCTTGACGGTTCACGGCCAGAGCAAACAAAGTGGGGCAACGGCAGTGGTACTAACCTTGCATTGCATAGATTTGTCGGATGGGCAACAGATAAGCCAATCGAGGTGTTTATTTTTAGGGGGCGGACTAGCGTTTGCGTTAGTTTATGATCTCAGAACCATTATCGTCCGACACTATAGACCCTATATCCGGGTAGCCTTACCCACGTAAAAGATAGTTTAAGATAAAAAAGAGCAATTAAGAACTTTATGAATATTAACAAAAACATGACGTTTTTAATTATCATATGAAATGTTTTTAGTATATATTTCGCCATATCTTTGTTGATCGTTCGTTGATCGATTCGTTTATCTTTGTGAAACGCGGCTGAAGTCTGAGTAACAATGAATTCATTAATATTACTTCATAATTTATAATATATTTATTTGATTAAAATACTTTACAAAGCAGTAGTGGAATATTTAAAGGCGGTAATAGGGCTATTTAGAGATTCAAGAGGAAGAAGTTACCTTAGTACTATAACTGGAATTATTCATTTCGATTTTTAATATTTCAATTTTTAATTTTTAATATTGGATCTATATTGTCATTAAATTAAACTAAATATTACAAAAAAATCACATGATATTTATGCTCGTTTTACAATTTACTGACGTCTAACAAGTGTTTGATTGGAGAAGCCGTTACTTTGAAGTGACTGTCACCACTTATTGCCTTACAAACGGCTGGACGTTTTTTCTTATGTAAAGGATTAACAAGAGAGAACTTTTGTTAAAAACAACTGTCGACTTCAGAAATACGAAGTCATTAGGAGAATTTCGACGTAGCTTTAATTAGACCCAGCACCACACATATTTGTAATTTTAACCGGAATATGTAAGGTAAAATTTATAAAATAATGTAGTAGTATTTACGACATTATATTTTTCCTTGACAGTGATTTTTCCTGACATTATTATGTGAATGAAGTTACACTACACACGTGCAAAGCCATGCGTGACTAAGTCCCGTGCGATGCGATTTGAATGCATTTAAACTCACGTGTGATAAAGAGAAAATTCAACTTTTTCTATTATAAAAGGCATTGTAGGTAATAATTCACTTAGAATCACACCATACACGCTATACCATCATAGGTATTTTTTGTATTATATTGTTTATGACTTTACTCGTGACACTTATGTTAAGGCTAAGATAACGTATTTCAAATGCAGTTTCAATAGTCTTCTATTGGATATATATTCTATTGTCTTCTCTCGCGCCCAAAATACCTTATCACCATACGAAAAATGTTTACAGTGAGCATTCGGTTTGAACCAAACAGACAAAATATAACATTTATTAATGGAGTTTTTGCCGGGATCTCGGAATGCCATGTAGTGGTTTTTATATTTTATCCATAATCTTGTGTTATTTGGCTCTTTATTGTATAATGTTGGTGGTGTTTTACGTAATATAGTTTAGTTATTGTACACAAGTGAAGTGAATCGGAAATAATACCACGGAGCATGCATTCTAACTTGCCACAAAACTCACATGAAAATTCGAATAAGACGGCCAACATCTTGTAAGTTAATTAACATTATATCGAGAAAATTGTAGTATCTTTACTCAGTTGACGATGGCAATAATAGTCTGCTACAAGACTTGTTGCCAAAAAAAAATAGAAGAAGAACATTTATTAATCACAGGTAAACAGAACATTCTGCTTCAAACTAGTAAACTGCTCAAAGTGAATATAAAAACCATTTAGAAAATAAACACTGTACTTGAAGCATTGACTAAGGTCAAAGTTGCAAAAGGCCAGCAGAGACAACAAAGATCACGAGTTTAATTTTCATAGTAACTACCTTTCAAGTTAATTTATTCTTTGCGTATTTTAGTGATTTTGTTGTCCCTTTCTCCCACTTCTGTAATTTCCAATATTAATCTATATATAGAGCAAATTTCTGAAACGGAACAAGGCAATAAGGGCAATAAGGACACTTAACCATTGTAGTTACAAGAAAACGATACTAGGATCATGTCCATAATTTTTTGAGATGTTTTGAATTGTATTCATACATTTTGAAAGAATATATATTAAGAAAATAAATGGGTATTTACAAAAAAAAAAATAGTTCGTGGAGTCCTTCCGCGCAGAAGAATTGAAACTTCGTAATGCGGTAATGAAAATAAAAAGAGGTAGAAATTGATGTATATATGGATATATAAACAGGTATACGACGCGCATGCATTCGAATGCCACACATTCACTCTCACTCTGTCTCTTTCTATTGAACGTCTAACACAACAGTGCTTTCATACCCCCCCTCCCCCATGGTAGCGTTAAACGTTTAACGCAACCTTGTTGGCAGTCGCATTAGAAGTTTCACTTTTAAAATTCATGGCAATCGGTACCGTTTGTTACAAGGATTAAATACTCTATTGGACTTTTAAAGGCTTAAAAATTAAAAAAGCCACATTTGCAAGTGACTTATACTGTACCTTTATAACGGTTGCTACTGGCAAACACAACAAAAATATATTATTGTAACACAGTTGTCTAACAAAGGTATTGCGCATTTCAAAGACCCAATACGTTTCGTCACAAACATGTCCAATAAAATTATTCACCGTTTTGAAGTGGGACAGCGTATATCAAACAAAACAGCATACAGAACATAGAAATTAATAGTTATTAATACAATAGTAAAGTGTGAAGTGCAATAATCTAAATGCAAATTGTTTACAACTTTCGTGATTACGTGTGTTATTTTGAATATTTTACAATCACTAGTGTAGGTATTAAATGTTATCTTGTCGTAAAAACGCAATAGTTTTGTAAATTTCAAATGTTTAATAAAATGTTGTTGTTCTTTTATCGGCTATAGAAAACTGCCCGCAAATGTCACCGAGGTGTAGTAATTTTCCTTTATATTTACACTTGCATTATTGTTAAAGTAAAAATCATGAAATAATACGATATTTTACGTAGCTGCTGTCGACATATGAGTTATTATCTTAATTTTTTAATCACCTTAACCAAGTTTAATCTATTTATGCAATAAAAATGTATAAGTAAGGTGTATGTACATTTAGAATTTTCTAAAAAAAAAAAATTTTGCAAGTATCTTGGCATAAGTAATAAAATAGATTTCAATTATTTTTTCAATTGTGTGTCTATCTGTTTGTATGAATACGTCACACTCCTAAAATACTACGTTCTTAAACCCTCTTCAAGGAAATCATAGAGTCGAGTAACATTTAATCTTGGTTTCATTAAAATCGGTTCACTCTATCAAAAGTTATTGTAATTTTATTGACGACGCGACTTAAGTTCGAGAGAAAAGTAGATAAGGAAATGGACTTAACGTATTCAGATAATTTTATTAGTCACTATTTTTTTACATTACCACGCGGACGGAATTGCTGTCACAGCTAGTACATAACAAGACGATATAGAGTTTTTTTGCGTCTGATCATATGATAAAGTTACGACGATATTTAGTTTCTTTTTTACACTTTATCGATTCGGTATTATCACAAAAAATTGAAATACGTAATACGAAAGTACCCAAACATTTTTAAAGCAAATATTATATACGTATTTAACTTTTTTTGTAATAACACGGTATCAGTACATAGTTTATTTCCCTGATCATAATAAAACTTTCACAAATTATATACCTAAACCTTTCTCATGGATCACTTTATCTTCTGATAAAAACGGCTTTAAAATCTGTTCTATAGTTTTTGAGTTTATCGTGGACAGACAGACAAACAGACGTGGCAGAGGGCTTTTGTTTTATAATATACTAGCCCCTGCCCGCGACTTAGTCTTAGAATAGTTTTAACACGCAGTGGAAGTTCTCAAGAGTAAAAAAATCCCGATTTTGAAACAATTTTTATTGGCGCTCCGCTTCTATTGGCCTTAGCGTGATGATATATAGCCTATAACCTTCCTCGATAAATGTTCTATATAACACTAAAATAATTTCAAATCGGATCAGTAGTTCCTGATGTTACCTCCTACAACGGCAGAAACTCACAAACTTTACCTCTTTATAATATTAGTATACATAATGATACCTAGTAGAAATATAAAAATGTGTTTGAAAGGGCAATAAAGTTTATATATGTATATACATATATATATTTGCATTTGTTTTCTTGATTCCAAGAAATGTTTTCATGTTTACCTTGAATCGTTGGTACCTACTCGTCATTCGCACGACCGCGATTCCGCAGCGCTTATCGAACCTCGTACTATAATATACTGCTAATCTGCCTAATTAGTGGCTACCATTTTAAACGTCACTTCTATTGTGTGCAACCTCAACAATATAACAAAGATTGTATACGGTGTCATTAAGTTCAGTACGTGATCATTTTAAAACGATCCTTACTTTATCAGATACATGACGGTTAGGAAAATTGTCTTTGCAACTACTAGTTGTTAAAAAAACTAACCGTCACGAGACGCCTGGCAGATGTGAAACATAGAAATTGTTTTGTATAAGTTATGTGCATAAAGAACATATTCGACAGGAATTAGCTATGGCATAATGAAAAGAGAAAGCATTACAAATTTGTTCTATAAAATAATGATTTATTTATTTTATTCCATAAATATTCATTTTTATTAAATACAAAAATTTGACTAGGCTCTGGCGCGGTGCGTTTGACGGCATTTATCAAAGGGCGCTAGGTCGTCAGCGCGTACCGAGTAACACTCGAGTAGTAAAACGAGTGGCTGACAAAACAATTTGAATCTTATCTTTGTACAGATAGGGTTGCAAATGTTTTTGAGTATCTCGTAAATAGTACAAAGATTGTGTATTACGTCGCCACGTCTCGCCAGACCAACAATCAGGTTTTTCCTCGCCTATAGATTTTTCACATCAATAAAAATAATTCTTAGGACTTTGCGATTAACTTGATCAAAACTTCGGTAATTACCACAGAAAAAATATATTCAGATGCCCAACAATTTGTAATTATAAATTTATTTTCAATACAGTATGAAAGTAAAACAATAATTAAGTTTTCATTAATAATATTATTAATTTCTAATCTACTTCCTATCTCTTTAACTTCCATTCTACTTCCAATCTTTGCAATTCGATTATTATTTTTAAAACTAACTATTTTTCGAAAACTTTATCTATTCAGTGAATTTATAATATTGATAAGTCTCTAACAAAACACTACCAGCCATAAGCAAATAATAATTGTTATGACATAAAGTTCTTCAAATGGAGTGAAAACGAACTACTGTAAGGTCGATAACGCAATACTAACACCACTGATTTTGTAATAGATAATAAATAGTAACCATCGAAGTTGTTAATTCAAGCTATTAGTATCTACATTAATATTATAGATGTGACAATAACTTTGTATGCCTGTTCATTTTTCCAATTACACTGCTCAAGAGATGACTATTAAATTCTTCGTGAAGACCTCGTGAGGAATATTAATTACTTTTCAATCTGAATATATTAATACATTGACTTTTGCCAAATAAAAATAATTTATAAATTGAAAAAATAAACTTGCAAATGAAGTCACGATAGAAACCAGTATGAAATATTTACAAGATAGCAATTAAAGATAAAATGTAATTTATATAAAACCAAGTTACATAACGCCTGAATTAAGCGTGTGGGAATCCTTATAAAACTATATGCACAGTATATTATAAGAGACAGTATTGAAACTACCTATAGAGTTCCTTTTAAAATCTCTCGTCGATGCGTATGTTTGTGTGAGTGTGCTGTTTTCGAGCGTTTGTGCGTAGTTTCAATACTGTCTCTCACATCTATACTGTGCTATATGTACGTGCATATTATATACAGTCTTACATACTTATTTGTAGAGGACTTCATTGTAAGACTAGCTAACAGTTAAATTAGATGACGCCGATTGTTAGACTTCTCAGAAGTTACCGTTATTCTGGTAATGTTACTTATCATAAAGTGTGTTGTTTAGTTCAGTGAAGCTGTGAAGGCCAGTATGGCCAATAGCGTAGTTAGTTCGAAAAAAAAGTGTTGTTACCATTTTGGCATGTCAGTAATGTAACATATAATTTGTTTAACAGGGTTGATGGGAATATTAAACTATTTGCAATTCTATTCATGTGACACATCAGTATGATATATTTTTTTTTTATTTCGAAGACTATATATTGAGTTACTCCATGGGAACAGTGGGTACATATTTTCAGGATGAAAGATACTCTATGTACCTTTACTGTACCCATTACAACATACATGCAAAATAGTTCCTTCTAGTACCCTTCCCACTGGTAAAGGAGCTGAATAATAAGACAAAGGTCAGAATGAATAAAATAAAGTCGAGTGCGAAATTCATTGATCCTCTGCAGTGCCAAAATTGCTACCTTAAATGCCAGTACCTTTTTTTATTAACGTGGAGAAATCCCTTATGGATACGCCATTCTCTCGGGGGAGAGAGTGAGTTATGTCTGACTCGCAAGGACTAAAACCCCACGGTGTACCAACACGCCGTATTGTTGGGGCAGCACGGGATCTAACTATGCTAGAACCTTTGGATAGCAGCCCCAATGGTTCGCCCGGCGGAAGTTGGCCGCCGGGCTCCTACCTTATAGGGAGACAGACTAGGTACACACCAGCTGCTTCCCCTCGTGCGCCGAACCTGTGCAATGAGGAGATGGGCCCTCCGACTCATCCCCTCAAGAAACTGCAAGTGGAATGAAGCCCAGTTATCATGCTGCATCTATAGCTACACATTGCAAAAGTTCGTAACGCATAACGATATTGGTTACCCTCCCTAAACATATTACGGCCATTAACAACATTTCGTAGGGATAATACACATAGTCCGGTGAAGTTATAAAGGTCCTACCAGACCAATAGCGTAGTCAATTCGAAAAAAAAAACAGATATAATACACTCAGGTATGAGAGTAGTATTATTGTAAGTTTGGATTTCTATTTAGCCATTAAAGTCTATTTTATGCTAACAATATTTATGATGCTAACAATACTATGTAATGCTAAAAATCTTTTTGAAAAAAGTTGCATGAATATGAAATTTTTATTAGAGAACTTACGAAGTAGTCGTGCCATCGTCGGGAACCATCGCGATGATGTTGACACTCATGTTAACTCTCATCATATAATTGACCCAACATGCGAAGAACATCATGATGGCTACGTTGAAACGCGCCGGCACCAAATCTACAATTAAAAAAAATCTTCATTACAGATTTTGAACAGATAACATATAGCTTAGTATATGCCACTTGAATCGTCATTGTGATTAAAAATAATAAGAACGATAAAATATTTTTTTTTATAATGAAATAGCAGTTTCCCACGTCTTCGTACGAGTTTTTTTATGTAATAATTATTTTATATCTACCCGTTAAAAAATTAGACTTTAGCAGTATTCTAGGATATTGACACTTCATGGTCACATTTAACTTATAATATAATAATATCAAAACAAATACTAATAGACAACAAAGAGAACCTTAAGTAAAGTTTGTTCTAAGAATTTCAAAAGTATGTATAATAAACATTTTTTTTATACAGGGGAAAATCCGTCATGGTTAGGGGAGAGTGGGGTAATTGAGAATGACGGGTAATTGTGAACAGTTAGATAAATAGTACATCCCCTCGTACTACACTGTCGCGAACCTATTCTACGGCTAAATGCAGAATCATTCATTGCGTATGCGAAAGTGAGATTGAAAGGACGCACTAGTGTTGTCACTGTAAGTCGAACAATTATTTTTGTATTTTTGATATAATTTTTGTCATCAGTAAGTATCATATTTTTGAGTTCAAAGGTATTGTGTTTTTGCTCATATCATACACGTAGTATCTGTTTTCAAATACAACATAGATTGACGTTAATAAAAAAACAATCAAAGAATAATAACACTTTTTTCAAGAATGGCAAAGTCTGTTTAAACAAATATATAGAATTTAGTACCGTTCCTCGACTTAAGGTTATAATAAAGAGATAGATCATTTATTCATTACTGACAGTTCCATAAATTGGTTGATGTTCAAAAAGATAAACAACGTTTTAAATTATCATTACCCAAATATCAAAACAAAGTCTGTTTAGACAGAAGTATACAATTAAATACTGTTCCTGGACTTGAGGTTATAATAAAAGGATATATAATTAACTCATTACTGGCAGTGCCATAATTTAGTTGGTGTTCAAAAAGAAAAACATAACTTTTCAATTACCATTACCCAAATATCAAAACAAAGCCTCTTTAGACAGAAGTATACAATGAAGTAATATTCCTGGACTTGAGGTTATAATAAAAGGATATATAATTAACTCATTACTGACAGTGCCATAATTTAGTTGGTGTTCAAAAAGAAAAACACAACGTTTTTAAATTATCATTACCCAAATATCAAAACAAAGTCTGTTTAGACACAAGTATACAATTAAATACTATTGCTGGACTTGAGGTTATAATAAAA
>JACEII010000004.1:5346409-5392588 GCA_014332785.1 Antheraea mylitta | reverse complement strand
CAAGTATACAATTAAATACTATTGCTGGACTTGAGGTTATAATAAAAAGATAGATAATTAATTCATTACTGACAGTGCCATAATTTGGTTGGTGTTCAAAAAGAAAAACACGTTTTTAAATTATCATTACCCAAATATCAGAACAAAATCTGTACAATTAAATACTGGTCCTGGACTTGAGGTTATAATAAAAAGATAGGTACTTAATTAATTTATTACTGACAGTGCCATAAATTGGTTGATGTTCACAAAGAAAAACATAACGTTTTCAATTACAATTACCCAAATATCAATGAAAATATTATGCCACCTTCAATGACAGAACTTCAATATACGTAATATTCTTATAATTTACATAAGGTCGATAACATACAAGCTGAAGGTATTTTTCCTTAACATACAATTTGTGAATGGATAACTACGTAATTCACTAGAAATATGTCTCATTTGTCAACAGATTTCTTAAAACCTTGACCGGCGACCTTGACATTTGACATTTACTACGAGAAGAAGTGTTAAACAGTAACTCGGTTAAGCCGATGACCTTAATTTGATGTGACACATAGACGAATATTTCACAGAAATGCACAAATAAAGAATATGAAACCAAATCTTCACTTTACAGTATGACCATATCTATACTAATATTATAAAGCTGAAGAGTCTGTTTGCTTGAACGCCCTAATCTCAGGAATTACTAGTCCAATTTAAAAAAATATTTTAGTGTTAGATAGCTCATTTATCGAGGCTATGTGTATTATATATTATCACGCTAAAACTAATAGGAGCCGAGCACCAATGATGAATATCACAATATAGTTTTTTTTTTCCTTTAGAGAGCTCCCGCCGCGTGAGCGTTAACACAAAGTAACTATTCAATAACTAAGTCGCGGATAGCAACTAGTAATAAAATAAAACAGCAAACGTCAATTCCTGAGATATTATTGATGAATTTGCTACTATCGTCTTACTCACTCATTCAGTAATTTAAATGGGAATGTATTAACTCTAAATTTTTCAGTTTTCCAAACAATATATCAAATATTTTCTTTCATACAGTCCTTGTCCTGACAATTGAAAACACGAAAAAAAAAGAACTAACCAAATAAGTGGAGCCTTTTTGAAGTGATGCACTTACATAAAGTAGGCGATTGATTTTTTTTATATACATTAGATGGTTTAAATATTACTACAGTATACAATTGTACTGATTTTGATCATAATAAATAATAATAAACGTTGTTCCGCTTACGAATCAGAAGGCAAGTTATTGAGTTAAAAATTAAACATAAAGTTCATCATCATCATTACCCTCATCCCACCTAAATAGGTAACCCTAACGCATAACATGTTTTCTTTTACCACTCTTTTAAGCCATATCGTCACTCAACCTCAGATGGAATTGTGATCAAATAATAGAAAATATTGGAATATAGTGGACCAGAATAAGTAATTGTATAATTATTGTATAAATAAAAACATAAAGTACAGATTATAAAATTGTTTAACTTTATATCTATTATGTTAAACTGTGGAATATTATGTACAAAGAAATAAAATTGAAGTGTCTGTTTGTGATCTCAAAATAACTGCATTTTACTAAATGGATATAAAAAATATACACGATACTTATAACAAAAAAATCATGTTTTAAGATACTGTCTTCTCTGTTTGTTTATTCCGTCTGATCTTTGCAACAGATGTACCGATTTTAACGCCACCTTCACTGGCAAATAGCTAATGTTATATCCTTATATACATTACTCCTGTAACAATTTTTTGCTTCTATTTTACAACAAAATAGCGTTCTGTATTAATGTATCAGTGTTTTCTATTGTTAGCATACGCCGCACGAGCGTGTCTACACTGACACAAATATTTTATAATAAATTTCATGCGAAGTCTCTCCCTAACATCACTTTGGAAATTAATAAAGATAATAAACAGAACATATTAATATAACAAAAGTATCCATCGAAACTAGTATCAACAAGGAAAAAAATACGTGTTTTTGATTTTAGCAAATTGTTGTTGTTAGGAATGCGAGACCTCGTAGGAACCTGTCGCGGAAGATAAACTTTCGAATACAATGTCAATATCAGTGAGCCGGTTGACAAATAGCACGGTACCGCGATCGGGCCAACGGTTCAATGTACCAAACACAAGATTTATATACGTAACTAGATATAGTGTAATTAAAAACAAATCGAGGTGAAGCGAAAGCGAAAGGTGTTTGACACATTGAGAGCTTGTACTGGTTTAATTAAAATCATATCTTCTCGTGTAACAAGTGAAATTAATTAAAATCACGGACGTGTTTATTCAGGAGAAATTAATATGATATGTCTTAATTATTTTCAATATATAGATTAGTAGGATAATGAAAAATAAATAGAACTGAAGTTTTGGTTTTTTCCTTCATTATTTGTCAACCGTTTTTTTTTGTTATACCTCTTTTAGCACGTTTGGAAAAAACGCTGCCCGCGCTCGCCGACATCTAATAGCGACACCATGAAGTTGGTTAGTAATTGTCTGTCAAATTACCGTGAGAACTAATAAGTATATTCAATGTATAATAAATATAAAAATTCAATAAAAAATTCAAAAATTCAATTCAAATATATACGAATCAACAAAACATGCTTTAGAACAATGGAGAAAAAGAAATCTTAAATAAGTTTACATGTGTATTTGTGTTTTCTTTTTGTTTAGAAGCTATTGAAGAACCGTGTTATCAATTTCACTTAGTTGTAACATCCAATAAAAAAAAATGGAAATAGTTCTTTTCCTCGGCGTCGATGACTCCAAGCTTTTATTTATATAAGTATTCATAGTACTTTATTATCCTTAAGTTTACTAATATACAGTACACACTGGTACCTCCTCCAAACTCTGAACCACATGTAAAGACAAAAAAATGATCGAATTTAGACCTCTAAAATAACTACTAGATATTTGAAATTTACAGTAATATAAACAATAGGTAGGTATGTAGGTAACTGAGGTAGAAATCAATATAAACCCATTTGACATTATTTTTACTAAAGGAAACTGTTTGTATTGCAATTTGTAAATTAAAAAAAAAATCCAAATTAATGACAAAAGAGTAATTGTTTTACTTATAGATAACAACAGACATCGAAGGCAGGTTATACGCACATTTATGATGAATAAATAGTCAACACCAACCAAAAAATGTTTTCATTGCTGACAAAAGACACTTTTCGTTTTTCTTTTTTTGACTCACTATTTTTTAAAGAAGCTTCCTAAGTTACTAAATCTTTTGAGCCATCATTAGATACAAAAGGTTATAATCAAGGGTATCATTCAAACAGTTTAAAAATACCCTTACCAAGAACCTTATGTAAAAAACAGTTCCTTATTAAATCATAAGTATGTATCAAGTCCATTTACTTATCTACTTTTCTTTCATACTTACACCGCGTCGTCACGAAAATTACAATATCTTTTGATAGAGTGGACCGACTTTATTGAAACAAAGACTAAGATATTCTCTAAGATATTCTCTTTATTGTGCACTCAGTACTTTAGCAGTGATGTATGTTAATACAAACATACAGACATTTCTAAGCCCGAAATAATTTCCACAAAAATCTAAAAGATATAGGAACGATAGATTTACATTCACATTATATGTATAGATCAGGAAGAGTTGAAAATTTAAAATTATCATTCTATAAATTTCAGCATATGTACCTACTATTGACGTAAATTCTAAAGGTGGTTTAATTCGTTCAAATCGAAACACTTGTTATATTCTACACATCTGAATAGTGCGTCTGGTAAACAAAATACTGGTCAAAAATACAGTAAGCATATAAGGATTGTCTACTTCTCGTAGTAAGTTAACCAGGACGTACTGTTTATAATTTAAACGATATCAGTAGGACAATTTGTAGTGGCAGAGCCAAGCTGAAGCTGTTATTGTTTTCAGCACGAATGGGTCGGCTCGTCCGGGGAAGCACCACCCTCTCACAGAAAGCCGACGTGAAGTAACAGTGCTTGCATTGTTGCGTTTCGTTCGGTCAGTGAGAGAGCCGGAGACCCACCTACCCTCCCCTTCCCCTTCCTCCTTCCCTTCCTGCCCTCCCCCACCCTCCTCCAAAATACAGGTTGGCAACGCACTTGCGACACACCTGGTGTTGCAAGTATCTATGGACGGTGGTGATCACTTAACATCAGGTGACCCATCTGTTCGTTTGCCTCCTATGATATAAAAAAAAAATATATATATAATAAAACTTTGTAACAATTGATTTCATATTATCGAAATATTTGTGTTGTAATTGTTCCTTAGACCCTACAGAAAAATGCAATATGTAGCCTGTGAATTTTATATTTACAGGAAAATTGTGTCAAATTCGACTGAACAGTTTCGGAAAAATTAAACATTTTCAAATTTAATAACTAACATATACATATATATACTAATATTATAAAGAGGTAAAGTTTGTAAGTTTGTGACGTCGTGAGTTTGTGACGTTGTAGGGGGTAAATTCAGGAACTACTGGTCTGATTTGAAAAATTATTTCAGTGTTATATAGCTCATTTATCAAGGAAGGCTAAGGCTATACATCGTCACGCTAAGACCAATAGGAGCGGAGCACCAATGAAGAATATTTCAAAATTAGGGTTATTTTCCTCTTAAGAGCATCCGTTGCATGTTGGTGCTAGCCCAAAGTAACTATTCCATACGGACGAAGTCGCGGGCAACGGCTAGTGTTAGATAAATTGAGAACTGTAAGAAACTTTTAACTATTAAAAATAAAAGAAGAATAATTTCTAGAAATAAATATTGTAGCTAGTAAATCAGGTACTAAAGGCGTAGATAACCCACAACGCAAATCCACGTGGGAAATCTGAACATAACCTTGGTGCACCAGGCCATGCGTGAAACCAGCCGATGGTTTCCTCACTAACTATTGTATGGAATAAAATAATCCACCATTGATATTTACTCGCCCGTATCACAGAAACTTAGCAACACATAACAATTCTGTAATGACGATTATGAAATATTTATATCTGTCTTCTCATTTCGATCATCAATTGATTTTTATAATAAGACGTTCACAGCTCATAAAATTTTACATGCGACGGAGATTAAATGTCAAACTTAGTATTCTTAAATAAATCGGCGTCATCGAAGTCCCCTTGATTTTTTACCTATGTCACCAGAACCTATGAACATTTTCAATACCAAAAGTGTCATGCCCATTGCGGTAACAAGTCGTCGAACAAGTTATTATTTTATAGGTATTAATTGTAGGTGGTATAGCCACGATGTAGCTATTACTGGTTTCAGCATGATTGGGTCGGCTCGCCCCGGGTAGTACCACCCGACCCACAGAAACACCGACGTGAAGTAACAGTGCTTGCATCATTGCGTTTCGTAGGGTCAGTGAGAGCGCCGGAGTCTCACTTTCCTCCTTTTTCCTCCCCCTCTCCCTTCCCTAATTTTCCCAGAACACAGGGCGACAATGGACTTGCGTCTCCCCTGGTGTCGCTAGTGGACGGCGGTGCGCACTTAACATCAGGTGACCCGCCTGTTTGTTTGCCTCCTTTGATATATAAAAAAATACAACCGATTAATTAACTGCGAAATAGTGTAAAGTGTAGGTTCGGTTGACAAGAATTAAAATAAACTAAAAAAGGTTTTTTCTCAAACTGATTACGTTATTAGCAAGGCCTTAGAAGCTTCACCGGACTACAACTAAAAGGTTACCAAATTGTCTAGTACTTTTTATGTTTCATGAAACTCTGATTCTAAAAGAAAATATTATCGAGATGTCATAAATAGTACCTGGGCGACCGAGTCTAGCTCGATTCTTTAAAAACATTTTTAAATTAAAATAAACTGCTAGCATTGCCTTATAAAATTAACATTTTTCAACAAAAATATACATATACATATATATATATATATATTAGGGTGATTCAAAAAAACAAAACATTTTTTTTCTTCTCTCCAGCATGCTTAAAAGTTCAATTTACATGTAAGGAGATCCCAGTTAAAATTTGAGCGCTTAATATTAATATTAAGGACATCCGCATCGCACTTCTTTATTTTTCATAGGAATAACATAGAAAAATATTCGTTTGTACCTTCTGATTTTTATTGCTTGCCCATCATTAGTCATTAAAAAAATCCCTGTACATATTTTTGTAGAGAATTGAACGCTCTATAAAAAAGGCCTCTTACAATTTTTCCAAAAACCTAACCACTTAAAAGTTATTCGAGGTCAAATTCCAATATACTGAAAATTTGACCATTTGTAATGCATTACAGCGAATTTGATAAAGTTATGGAAAATTTTCTTCAATATTTTTATGTCTCTTCTTAATTTAGGCTTTCACAAAACCTTTTCAAATTTTCCGCAGTCATTATTTAAGAAAAATAAAGCAGTTTGATAAGAAATTATTAATATGTATTTTAAATATTTCGTTTTCGAGTTTAAAAATCAAAATAAACTAAAATTTTAAGTTAAAAACTTTTTCAACGTGTTTTGCTGGGCTTATTACGACATAGAATTAAAGTTAAAGGTTTTCTGAAAGCCTAAATTAAAGAGAAACATAAAAGTATTAAAGAAAATTTTCCATAACTTTATCGAATTCTCGATAATGCATTACAAATGGTCAAATTTTCAGTATATTGAGCTTTGACCTCGAATAACTTTTAAGCGGTTAAGTTTTTGGAAAAATTGTAAGAGACCTTTTTTGTAGAGCGTTCAATTCTCTACAAAAATATGTACAGGGATTTTTTTAATGACTAATGATGGGCAAGCAATAAAAATCAGAAGGTACAAACGAATATTTTTCTACGTTATTCTTATGGAAAATAAAGAAGTGCGATGCGGATGTCCTTAATATTAATATTAAGCGCTCAAATTTTAACTGGGATCTCCTTACATGTAAATTGAACTTTTAAGCATGCTGGAGAGAAGAAAAAAAAATGTTTTGTTTTTTTGAATCACCCTAATATATATATATATATCTCTTCGGCTATCATTCGGATTCGAACTGGGATTACATGGATTTTCGAAGCAACCGATTTCCGTCTGAGCTAATTTTGTTTTGACAGCGGCGACGAAATTTACCTTTACATTCTAGCTATATTTTTTCATTGTCTGAAAACTCATTAAAAAATGTTTTCTATGAATATAATCCAGCTAGATGAATTTATAGTCCCCGAAACTACCTACATACTAAGTTTCATGGAAATAGATGACACCGTTTCCGAGATCCTGAATATATATATACTATTCTATATAATATATACTATTCCAGAAACATAAATTATAGTTTTTAATAAAATATCTCCATCATCTTCCACATCCAAAGTCAACACAAAACAAAATAAAATCGTCTTACATTATTCAAGAAAATTTGTATTCCCAGATGAAAGTTTGATAATACGACTATATAAAATAATTGTGATAAAATTTATCATCCCAAAAAAAAAAATAGTATGAATATTAGCCATTTATATATTTTGGAAAAAAAAATCGAAGGTAAATCATATTTTTGTTAATTTCCTGTGACACACATTTATATCAGGAGAAATAATGTAAATAATAGGAAGTGCTTAAATAGTTGATACAACTGATATGAAGCATGTTTTCTGAATTTTTATTTCTACACAAGTCTAAATAAAAAAATCAAAGACAAAGGCTTAAAGTTCAACGAGCCTTAGCGTTTATTTATTTGTAAGCACTGTTAATTCACGTCGGTTTTCTGTGAGAGGGTGATACTACCCCGGGTGAGCCGAATTAAATCAAAATTAACGGTTACTATAAATCAAAATTAACGCAAGCAAAGCCGCAGGCAAAAGCCAGTATTATTATATAGTACTAAATATAAATCTAATAAAGCAAAATAATTTTGTAAATAGATTTCACGCATTATAAATATATATTTTTGTCCAGAACTTATAACCGGCATAAATGAGGCATCAATTGGCAATTAAAACCCGTATTAATATTCTACGCAAAATATCATGTTTTCCATAGCCAAGGTCTGTCTTAGTACCTGTGGCGATGACACCGGCCTTTACACCACAGACACGATATCGAAACAATCACTGAGTTAATGTTTTTTTTGCTTAGCGTGACCTCAATCCAATGTAGAGGTCGAACCATCATGTCAGATATAACAATATTTATTCAGATATGAACTCTTAAACTGGAATGGATTTATTTGCTGTGTTAAAAAAATATATTTAAAACGTTAAATCGCAATTTCGAGCCAGAATGACTAGTATATGATTTTGAAAAACGAGTAAACTTTGTTATAATTGCATGAATATAAACTGGTGTAGTATTAAAGAGGGTATACAAGTAAATAAAAAGGGCAAAGAGTCAATCTAAAAGGTGATGACTATCATCATATGATCATATGGCGATACGTGCAGTAGTTTTGAAGTGATTAGGCCTCAAAGGAACCTTTGTACCTGTATCTTCCTTATATACCAGGTGAAAGGTTAGAAATTCTAGGTGCTATGACCGGTGTCCAAAGTTATAATGAGAGATCCTGAGTTAATAACTTTTGATAATAAAACGGACAATAAACCTTTTTGTTTTGTTCCTGACATTCCGACGTTCCTTTTTAAGTGAAAGAGAAATCACCCGACGATTATTGACACTGCTCTTTAACATAGAAGCGTAGAGGATTGTGTATGATTTTTGTATTTTTCTAGATAATTAGGTCAAAAATTTAGCACTTAGATTTAGATTTAGAATGAGAATCGAGTGCTGAGCGCTCTCTAGGAATATTGCTACTGTCTAAACAGTCACTTGGTATATAGATTATTGACTAATAGATTTCTGAAGAGAAATCCTGATGGAGGTAGAATTCGAAGTAACTCTAACTTCAGTCGGATGGACTAAAAGCAATTTGTGTGAAAGGCCTATACTGAAACAGGTTATGGTCCACCAGTGGATCTAAAACCTGGAATAATGATTAAATATACACGAGAGTGAAATCTGATCTTAAGCGTTGCAGCGATACGAATATATTATTTGCCTTTAATAATTTTATTACTTCTGATTAAATCCTTTTTTGAAGGTACTCTATAATTTATTTCTGAATCATAGAGACTATATATTTAAAAATATTATAACCTAGTATTGTTTATTTACATTCAAGCTTATGGTTTATATAGATTAATTTTACTCTGACATTGGAATACAACAGTGAGAATTTTGAGATTAACAATAATGAGCGGTAGTCCGGTGAAGCTGTTAAGACCTTGCTAGGCCAATAGCGTAGTCAGTTCGAGAATAAAAAACAATGATGGGAACAAGAACTTCTTAGACACGAACTTCAATAATTTTATGTGAAATATCTAGTCAATTTTACTGATGGAAAGAGATAAACGAAGTTTCTAGACCTTTATCAACCTGCCAGGTTACGACCGTCATGCTCAATGGCTTACTTAATACAACACGAGTTTTGAATAGGTAGTTAATAAAACCTTCAATAGTTTTTTGACCGCCAAGTTTTTATCCAAAATCAACGCAGTATATTTAAGTTTACTGAACGAACATAGCGCTAGCATATAGCAATGGTATAGTAATATGTAGCCTATATAATACTATAGTAAGTCTGCCTTCGGGTGAAAGTCTTCTCTAAATCTGTTCAACCGTTTCGAGAATTAGTTCAAATAAAGAACAGACTTCATTTTATTTCTAGGTATATTAGATATATAATATTCTTATATATTTTTTTATATATAAGATTTTAATACATTTTTCAAATGCTGGTATAATGTAGTAATTAATATTTTACTTGTAAAGCGCGTAGGTCAGTTGAATGCAAAATTCTAATAAAAACAATCACTTCAATGATGCGAAGAGGTGTATAGAATAGCGAATTTAATTTGCCCATGGCGTATACATCGTTACTATTTAAAGGTTGATAACCTTCGATCGTGTGATAGTTCATGGTCACATTTAACATATAAAATAATTATATCAAAACAAATACTAATAAACAACAAAAAGAAACAAAGTTACAGTTTGTTCTAAGATTCTTAAAAGTATGGTTACAAATTTAAATAAACCTAGGTTGAATGACCGGTGACTAAAACTGCGAGTGGTGTTCCGGAGTTTATAACCTTCGATAATAAAGCGGGCAATAAACCATTTTGTTTGTTCAAACTTCGAAAAATTATCTTTTGTTAGTTAGTTGGTTTCACTTTTACTACACCCGACGGTCATTGACACTGTTCTTTAACATAGACGGGTAAAGGATTTATTATAATTATTATATTTTTTAGATAATGTCATATATTAAGTCCCTGTTTTTAATTGATTTAGAACTGGTATCAAGTACTCAGTATCCCGTAAAAATATTGCTAACGAGTAACCAGTCATCCAGTATATAATTATTTCGTATAATTGTGGAAAGACATAATGTCTCTTGAAAAGCGAGAGACCTAAGAAAGCCGAAATGATCAGTATCAGAATTCTAGGGCAATAGACATTTCGCCTCGTCTCCGCATTATATATTTTAATATGAAAAAATTAAGGCGTCCGGCTAACAGTGTATAGTTAGTACGTAAAAAAAGAACAGGTGGGTCACCTGATTTTAAGTGATTAACACCATCCATAGACACCAGCAAAATCAGAAGAATCGCAGGTGCGTTGTCAGCCTATGTTGATGCGAAGGGGGAAGGGGGATGGAGGAAAGGGGGAGGTAGGGAAGGGAGAGGGAAGGTGGGCCTGTGGCGCTCTCACTGACCGTACGAAACGCAAACACTTTTATGTGTTTTATGTGAGAGGGTGGTAGTACCTCGGACGAGCCGACACATTCATGTTGAAACCAGTTATAGCTTCAGCGTGGCTCTACCACCTACACAGAGTAGTCAAAAGGGACATACATACAATAATATTTTTATTATTCTACAGTAAATTGTCAGAACTGAAAATGAAACGACACTAAAAACGTCAGAAATTTAAACCATCTGAATAAATAAGTCGTTAAGCTAGTCTTTGCACAAGAGCAACTAAATATACTTCGATAACTAACGAATTTTGTTTCTTTATTTCTTTCGTCTCTTTTCTTTCTTATTTATTCATTTATCTCGTTATCATTTTAAGATTACCAGATTAGGCCCCCTTCGGCAGCAGTGCAAGCCTAGGTCCGTTCCCTCGGCGTTGAGCCCTTGAGTGCGCTGCTCGCGCGATACACTCACACAAAATCTTACATCACTGCAACAATATTACACTTATCACCTCCACACACGTGCACGCACACATGCTTACACATGAAAGTGGAAGTGTTTTGTTTCTTATCGTTATCGAACTGAAATAGTTTAGAAAATTATCCGATACGAAGTATATATAAGAGTTGTTAAAGTATGTATGCTTGGTACACATATATGTTTCAACAACCCATATATGTATGAATAACTATTCATACATATAGCTGGTCCTATCGGAATGGTACCAGAGGAGATGGGGATCCCTGACGTTCCGTCTGGTGCAGGTGCTGACAGGGCACGGGTGCTTCGGTTGGTACCTGCACCGGATAGAACACAGGGAGCCGACCGCCGTGTGCCATCAGTGCGGCGTTGAATCGGACACCGCACAGGCACAGCACACTCTTTCCGAGTGTGCTGCGTGAGAGGAGCGGCGCCGCACTCTGGCTGCGGCGGTAGGTGGTGGTCTCTCGTTGCCCAGCGTCGTAAAAGCTATGCTCGGCAGCGAGGATGTATGCAATATTATGGCCTCCTTCTGCGAGGTCGTCTCGCAGAAGGAGGCCATAATATTGCT
This sequence comes from Antheraea mylitta, assembly GCA_014332785.1. Lineage (NCBI taxonomy): Eukaryota > Metazoa > Arthropoda > Insecta > Lepidoptera > Saturniidae > Antheraea > Antheraea mylitta. Next base: position 5,380,793 of record JACEII010000004.1, on the reverse strand, counting down.
TCTTTTTTTAATATCTAACTACATATATTGTTTCTATCTTATGTTTTTTATTTTCTTTTTACTGAGTCTTTTTGATACTTTATTACATATCTACTTTAACCTTAATAAATTATTTTAATTTTAAAATTTTCTGTACCGTGTAATAAGAATTTTTACTTCTATAAAAAGGTATTAGAGAATTAAGGCAATATAAATCGGTCCTTCACTTCAAAAGAATTATTAATGTTTAAGGAAAATCTATCTATTTCTATAATAATACTAACAAGGCCAAATCTCTACATTTAATATTTATGGAAAATTATAATCAGGGTAGACTATGTTATTGATATAGAAGCCAAAAATAATCTTTCAACAATTTTCGTCTGTCTCTGTGAACACGTATCACTATGAAAGTACTGAACCAACTTTGACGAAACTTGACACAGTGACAACTAATATTACAAGGTTACATCTAGGATACTTTTTGTCACTTAATACACAAAAGGTTCTCCAGGTTAACGGACGAAAGTTAAAAATTTGTAGTTCATGAAATTATTGACGGATTTTGGTAACTTTTCTTTATGCTATACATAACAGAAAGATGAGATAAAAATTTAAGCTATATTTAATAACCCTATGCAACTTAAAAAAAAATAAAAAGGGCAACCGGTGGGATTCGAACTAACGTCTCCGTCGGTACGCAAACCGTCCATATAAGTACGATTATGCGAAATTATCTATCAGTTCAATTAGTTAGAAGTCTAAAATCTAATAGGCTAAATTCTATTGATGTATGTATGTTTTGATTATGAAGCATTTTATTTTCATTGATTGATTTTCAAACCACAACGATTGCAAAGAATATCTTCTATTCTATTATAAATAATATTATAGTAATAAATTAATTCGGTAAATTTTCTTTGAGCTATGTAGCAGACAGATTGACTAAACGTTTAAGCTATATTACATATTTTTATCGTTTTGTATTAAGGGAATCCCTGGTACCACTGATCCGATTTTTTATTTTAATGTTAGGAATGTATATTATCCCTCAGTGTTATAGAATAATGTTTTTTTTTTTTTTGGGAAATATATATTTTCAATATTTAATCACAAGGAATGTAATTGAAATTGGTAAAAAATCATTTATCGTCAATACTGGCAAGGCATTTATCGGCAATATATGTACATTAGTTTTTATCTTAACTGGATCCAGTAGGTAATGCTGCGAACGGGTTTTAATCTTATTTTAAAAGATCTCTCATATATCAACTAGTATGTTTGAGTGAGTCCCTGTATAGTTCGGATTTACAATTGAAAACGGTAGATGTCGCTTCAATTCGGTTTTAGGTTTATTAAAATTTTTCACGTTTAAAAATACAATTGAAACCGGTGTTAACTGATTTGGTGCAGACGAAGTTGCACGGGTCAGCTAATATAACATAAAGACCGGCTAAACCCTAGTTTGAAATTCACGACTGTCTTTTATCACAAGAGTTGTATAAAGTATGCGAACTAGCTTGATACAAGGACTATAATCACTGAAATTATTTACACGTAAATCACGATTTCACGGCATAGCTTAAATGTAATAAACGCTGGAGTAAATATTGAACAATATGAAAATGTAGTCATTTCTATCAAGTTTTTGTATCAACGACTTGTTCATATTTGTTTAACTTACCACTTAAACGAACATATTTACCGATATTGACGAAAAGACTGGGAAACCCTGTGTAACTGCGGGAGAGACTATGTCATAAATCAAAGGTCCTATGTAAGATTTAACAGCGAAAACGTCACGACTATACTTGCAAAACTATACTGAAGCAAAGGAGTAGTACTCGTTCTGATGTGTCCCTATTCAAATGTAGTGGTTGGCCACATACATTATTTTTAAAATCAAAATCATCAATACTTTATGCAATTTATATTTTGAGAAGGCGCTTTTAAACGTCGAAGTGCTTATTTGGAAAAAACCCATTCATCATAAAGAACCGGAAAGAAACTCGATTTAGTTTGTCTTACATATTGTACAAATTTTATGATAACGATTATAGCTACAATCGTTTTTGCAGTGGCATAAAGAGGCATGTTAACATACTGATGCACCTTATAATAAATAGGTTTTTAACATAAAAGTTCTCTGACATGATGCTTGAACTTACTGTTCGGTAAAGGTAAGATACTGAATTCTTGAAACCTTATGGCTTTATAACACATGCCTACAATGACAAGCCTCATGACTTCGTTGGTACGTAGGTCATAAACATGTCGAGATAACCTGTGACGCGTCACGAGCCTGTCGAGATCATGGATGACGCGAGCCCAACGTGAACCCAACACGCGAGTTTGTCCCTTACCATATTTTTTTTATCGCTCAACGCGTTTAAAGATGTTTTCACTTTCAAGATACACTATATTTAATATTACAAAATGTGTAACTATATTTTATGTTGCCCTGAATTTTTGTTATCTCTATTCCTAAGCATATTATTATTTTAATTAAAATTTTAATACGAAACACAAATGTCATAACTGCCGGTTTACGTGAAGAAGGCCAGATTTACTTATAATTAATATTCATTGAAAAAAACATTTCAAGCAGCGGAAGGAAAGGAATTTAGTTAGTGTTTCTTATAAAGTGTCTTCCTTAAGCTCAGACACATTATCTGACAAAGCAAAACTACTATCATAAGAGGCGAAGTACTAACACTCTCACAAAGCTATTGTTTTCAATGTACCGTTCACAGGTATGTTTATTATTTATGATATTGTTCATGTAATTACCGTATGCTTAAAGATGATTGTTTTTCATCCGGTGTTCTTCATAATTCATCGAGATAACGTTTTCTGAGTAAATTGTTACGTTTAACTTCATATTTGTTTGAAATCATTCAATGCTGCTTCTTTTTCTGTATATTTTTATACTTCATCTATATATTAATACGTGAAGCAAAATTTTGGACCCCTTTTTAATCTATTTCCCGTCGACAGATGAACTTGAAATTTGGCATAGTTAAAGTTTATATGGCGGAGAAGTGCATAAAGCTGTTTATTTTATATAAAATGCATTTGAAGTACATTAGATTAATTAAAATATGCACTACTCACATTATTACGGTTTAAATCTTTAACTGTAATTTAATTGGGTATCCCTGTTTTGTTACATCCAAAGCTCTTACTAAATAAAGTGATCAAACCTACGTCGATTGTTGTTGTGTCAGAATACGTTCCAATATTTCTAAATACTCTAATTCTAATGTCATATTTATTTAATGCCAATTTTCTTCAATATCAAATAAGTATTATAATTATTATGGTCGATTATACAATTAATTATCTGTCCCATACTTTGGATATTGGAGAGAATTAAGAAGTATCCTTAATCCTAACTGATGTTTTAAATTCGAATGTTTGTTGTTGTTGTTTGTTATGCGTTCACGACTTAATTGTTCAACGTACACCAGTGTCAGGGGTACATAAAAGGACGTAGGGTACCTTTACCATCCAAAAGAATAGGTAATATTAACGTGAGCAAAACCACGGACAAAGTCCCATTTTAATTTCTTAGCATTGGATCCTTGTAGTTCGAAGAAACTACAGAGGACTCCTCAAAATCGGATAAGAAATTTATGTTTATTGAGACATTGGTAATCTAAGACTAGGTTGACAGTGAAGCGATGTCGTTCGTACCAGGTACCACTTCTTTGTAAAAATCAACGTATTTTATTTGTAATACCATGATTAGTAATGACTTGGTGATGTGATATAGGAATACAAATAAAACTTACTATTTAATTTTTATCTATGTGTGAGTTAGCATTGCTGTCGAATTGTCATGTTGTAGGATTAAATAATGAATAGTCAATGAGTTGTAAAGAGTTGCCAATTATTTGCGTAACGGTATGCGTTCTGGAGGAATCCGAGTCTCGGAATAGCGGTGAAAGTGCAAGAATGCTGAGTCCGACTGACTGGGAAGGCGCCGCGCTGAGGGGGCCGCGCGCCAACGGCCTCCGACGTCCGGCGCCACTGCTTGACACTAATGCCTTAACATCCCGTTTCTGCCACACTTAATTAACGCTCATAATAAATTCCTTGTATCTTGTTATCTTTACTTAAAAGTATTTTAAAGTCGTGTTCAAAAATAACTTTATTTTAAATTGGTATTTGTAATTACGAAGTTTTGTTGCCAAGTTCAAATATTTGTATTTTAATCTGTGTAATGTACGAGTAAATAAAAGAATAAGGAATTTCATATGTTCATAAAATTATTACATAAAAATTATCTTTTGCGTAATAATATAACGTATTTCTTAATGTATATCTATTGTTATCATAATCGTCGTTTCATACGACAACTTGTATTTTTATGTAACTTGTAAATAAAAATGATAATCACATTTATTTAGACAAGAATTTACATTAGAGTGTAATTTTAGTGTTTTTTTTTTGCAGAACTCCTTCAATGTCATGCTAAATTTGAGGTGGCGAAACTTTTCCAATACATTGCTCAAGAGTTCTCATTAGTTTGACGTGTTTATTTTTTTCCATTCTAACATTCATAACTGGGGTACTTTATCCATTTCAGTTGTCATTTAAATTATCACAAGGTGTCAGTTTGCATTAAGTTAAATACAAGTAAGTGAACTTGCATGTACAAATAAGATATTAACGGTACAGCCTACTTATTTTAAAAAAGCATAACATGAATCATGTATTCGCAACATGAGATGCAAAAGTGAAATATTTGTCAGGAACTGGTCATCGAACTAAGTTCATTGACCAAGGGTTAACAAGTTTGCCAAAATATTAATCAGTATCAAAGCTGAATTTGACGTTGACTCGATATATGGATAACAACTTTTATATAGAATAAAACTAAGTTATTGCTTCCTTGTGCAACTGTGCTTAAATCTATTAATTTGGATAACTGTAAAACTAAAATACAACAGAAAAAAAATCTTCTATAAAAATACACCACAGCTTCATACTAAGAGTTTTTGACGGGATTTTAGTGCGTCATATAATGGTTTTATATTTTATTTATAATCTTGTGTAATTTGAATCTATATTTTATGAATTTGGCGGTATTTTACGTAATATAGTTTATTGTGCATAATTGTCATATACTAAGTACATCTCAGTATATCTCAGTCACTGTCCTTTTTTATTAAATTTCAAGGAGTTCCGTGGTGTTGCATCAAAATCCAAGTCCAATGCTAATAAAATTATCCCCTTTCCAAGAGATAAAGAACCTTCCATATCGGTACATAGACATACGACACAATTAAGTAACTCTTTATTTTTTTATTAAATAAGAATAAATTGTTGTTAACGTACAGCTATTTTGCATTGGAAAGTAATTAATTAAAAACATGCTAGTCAACATAATTCAAATTCACTCATGTAGATTTAAAGTAAATGTGTTTCTTTATTGCATTAAAAAAACATTGGAACTGTTTTTCAGGGTAACTTTTTGATATTTATACATTCGACCATTATATATATATATATATCCCTTGGGAGCTTCCGCTGCGTGTTAGCGTTAGCCCAGAGTAACTATTACTACGCGGATGAAGTCGCGAGCAGAGACTAGTTTACAATAATAGGATATAATTAATAGAGATAAAGCAAGTCGTTCCCACGTAATAGCGAAATCATTTTCACCATTCAGTAATTACCAACAGCTTAATGAAATCAATGCTCGTAAATAACTGATTACTGGAGTATATGTTTTTTCTTAACAAGACTCAATGTAATGATTATAGGATAAATCGCATTTTTTTACTTTATTTTTAGCAATCAATCTTTCAGATTATTACTGCCATTGTCGCATAGTCAATAATATTACAAGCGTCGTGCAATCACTTCAATATTAAGCGTCGTGTGAGTCAATATTCTAACAAGATGGTGGATCCCTTGTTAGAACCGTCCAGGGAGTTTTTGTGGCATCTCAATTTCATGCTCCGTGGTATTATTTTCCATTCACTTCACTTATGCACAATAAACTAACTATATTACGTAAAACATCACCAAATTTACAAAATATAGAGTCCAATAACACAAGATTATAAATAAAATATAAAATCCACTACATGACAGACTAAAATCTCGCTAAAAACTCTAAATTGCATTTGCACTTTAATGAACGGCCATGGAGCACGCAGACGGAATAATTTCTTATGTTTTTTCCATTACACAGCTATACTTGACGGGAAAAAAATTCAATAGCCGAGAGGCAGTACAAAATGCTTTTGAAGAATTTGTTGCCTCCCGTCCAGCTGATTTCTTTAAGAAGGGCATCATCAATAAACTGCCACTGCGTTGGCAAAGATGTATTGATTGGTGATTACTTCGATTAATACAAATAAAAAATACATGAAAAAAAATCGTTTAAATTTTTTCATACAAAACAGAAATTTCATAGGTAAAGACCTAATATAAATAACTAGCTGTTACCCGCGGCTTCGCACACGTTTTTTTAATATATTAAATAATGTGAATGTGAAAATATGAATACTAATAGTGTATCGAATGGGATGGGATTTATCATCAGCCACATAACTGGAACTTTAAACTGCTATATATCACCCTCAGTGCTCACTTGCATTATATAAGAAAGTAATGAAAACATTAAGCTAAACATTATCAAACAATATGTGTTAAATCTATTATTATATAGATATAATATGTCCATAGTGTCGATATAATTAAGTTATTATTATACATTGCTATAATTTAAATCACATATAAACATATGACTTTCAATTATATTTATTCTTGGAGTCCAGTACAGCGCACGTCACACGCGCATGTTTACAGTGAACAACATATTTTTGATTAATTTCACACAGACAAATGCACGGATAACAGTTCATCACTACATAGTGTAAAACAAAGTCCTGTTCCACGTCTGTCTATATGTCTGTTCGTGAAAAGATCAAAAACTACAGAACGCATCTTCATGTCGTTTTCACTAATATATAAAATGATTCTTGGGCAAGGTTTAGGTATAGTTTATTATCAGAGCGTGCAACGTCTGCTAAACCCACTAGCTTAAAATAAAACAGCTAATTAGTTACTTATTTGCCCGTAAAATTCCCGTTCAAATATTACTTGTAGTCCGGTGGTAATATGGTTCGTTTATTATGCATAAGTGAAATGAATGAAAAATAATACCACGGAGCATGAATTCTGTGGTCTTGAAGAAGATAAAAATTTACGAAATATTATAGAAGAAGATAAAAATTTACAAAATATTATACACAGGATTTGGGGCTTATACAATTATATTAACTTTAACATAGAAGAAAACTATCTATATTGACAACTTTAGAATTGGCAGTATGGGATAATTCCTTCGACTGTCTTATTGGACGAATATTATGACTACTAAAGTATTTGAATAGCAACACAAAATAAACTTTAGACATGTTTGCGATATAAACGTAACACGTATAATTAAAAATTGTAAACAAAACTAACGTAGAACAAACTTTTTGAATAGGAACACAAAATAAACCATGAAAATATTTTCGATAGAATATTATCGCGTTACCATGGCAACGCATATAATACTGACATCAACACGCAGCGGAAGCTTCCAAAATAGCCCGATTTTGAGACATTCTTCATCAGTGCTCAGCTCCTATTAGTTTTGACGTGATGATATGTAGCCTATAGCCATCCTCGATAAATGAGCTATCTAACACCAAAAGAAACTTTATAATCGGACCAGTAGTTCTTGAGATTATCGCGTTCAACCAAACAAACAAACAAACAAACTCTTCAGCTTTATAATATTAGTATAGATGATCATAATAAATCGGATCGGACAACAACTACTGTTAGCGTGGTACTCTTGTAATAAATCGTTAAATTTGGGACTGCAATATCCAGGGAGTCTAGCCAAGTTGCTTATCTAAGATTTTATCACGTGATATAGCGTTCAGATATGTCATCTCCATACACTTTTCCGTTTTCTATTTGCGTTAGTGACTGCAGATAAGCAACTTGGCTAGGCCCCAAGGCCTATGTTCAGGGAATGGAGCAATTAGACTTCAGGCTTAATACAAGAAGAAAAAACAATAAAGAGTTTATATTCACTAAGCGCTTCTTTTAAAACGTTTGAAACACATCCATAATTAATATTCAAAGTTATTCGTCGATACGTAGCCTTCTAACCTTTGAAACCGGTCCTGTGTTTAACACGCAGGACGTATAAAGCGCTATCAGGTTCTAAATAAATAATTATGTCGTTAAAAATACTTAATGTAAATATACTTTCCTTTTGCAACATCCAAAGTGTTTTAGAAAATTGTTTGAAATATGTAGAAAACCGTACTTATCTCTGTGATTACAGGATTTAAGAGAAGTTGTAGCAAGACGGAAGGCATCGATTTAGATACAAAAAATGTACACACTAAGCAATGTCATTTTATGAACATATAATAATTATGTTGTTCCTCACTGGAGGCTACGAAAACAAATCTACACATATAATACTTCCGTTTTTGCCATTTATTTTAAAACTTTTCATTTTTCATTAGTCGGGGCAGGCAGTTTTATACGATTGCGCCAACAAAGAAAATGAGGCTAAATCTTCCTTTTACTGTACGAACATATAATTGACTAAAATAAACTTAAATTCTATCAAAATTTTTGAAGATTTCTCATCTGTACTTTGTCACTCTTACTAACTTTTTTATAATATACGTTTTTAACCTAATTTTTTACTTTTTGTGGTGGCTCACTACCTTACTAGGTGGTAGAGCCATGCTGAAGCTATAACTGGTTTCAGCATGAATGGGTTGGCTCGCCCGGGGTAGTACCTCCCGATCCATAGAAACACCGACGTGAAGTAACTCTGCTTGCATTGTTGCGTTTCGTTAGGTCAGTGAGAGCACCGGAGGCCCCCTCTCCATACCCCCCCCCCTTCCACCACCCCCTTCCCCATTAACACAAGCTGCCAACGCACTTGCAACTCCTCTGTTGTTTCTGGTGTTTATGGACAGTGGTGAGTACTTAACATCAGTTGACCCACCTGTTCGTTTGCCTCCTATCAGGAGATGAATTCAAAATGTATACTAATATTATAAAGCTGGAGAGTTTATTTCTTTAGTTATAGGCGCGAAACTCTGGAACTACTGGTCCGATTTGAAAAACTCTCTCAGTGTTAGATAGCTCATTTATCGAGGATCTTATAGATTATATATAATAATGCTAAGATCAATAAGAGCGGAGCACTAATGAAGACTGTTTAAAAATCGGTTTTTGTTTTCCTTTTGAAAGTTTTTTTTTTTTTTTCGAACTGACTTCGCTATTGATCTAGCAAGGCCTTAACAGCTTCACCGGACTACTCCGTTTGAAAGCTTTCGCTGATTTTTAGCATTAGACCAAAGTAACTATTCCACGCGGACGAAATCGCGAAAACAGCTAGTCAATTATAAAACTCCACTCGGACATACATACAAGAAAACGAGTTGATGAAAACATGTTAGAAAGAAAACGATAGAATAAAAAACAACTGATGTACCTACATTTCTTTTATGATCAAAAGTCTCTGGGCGACCGAGCCTAGCTCGGTTCTTTAAAAACATTTTTAATTTAAAATAGACTGTTAGGTTTGCCTCAAAAAATAGCATATTTTATATTTAAAAAAAATACACGGATTTTCGAAGCAACCGATTTCCATCTGAGCTCTTTTTGTTTTGACAGCGGTGGCTAAATTTACCTTTATATTCTAGTTATAACTTTTCATTGACTGAAAACTCAGTTTAAAAAAGATTTCTATGAATAAAATCTAGCTAGATCGATTTGTCGTCCCCGAAACTACCTACATACTAAGTTTGACGGAAATAGAAGACGCCGTTTCCGACATCCTGAATATATAAAAATATACAAGAATTGCTCGTTTAAAGGTATTAGGTAGATTAGGTAGATAGATATAATTACATATTATTCGTCTTCATTATTCACAATATCTACTAATTTATGATTACTTAAATACAGAAAAAAAATTCCAAACATAAACTTTAACTTGACAATAACAAAGCAGACGGAATTTTCCGAAGCTCACGTAACCAGGTCAAGTGCTTAAAGTTTAGGTACTTAAATCGTTGGCACAGCTGAAGACGAACGCGACTTTAGTAACGTTTCTCAATTCTCTTCACAATGAAAATCAATCACGTACTTATATAACTCGTTTCAATGTATTTTTTATTTGATAGCTTTCTAGCTAGTAAGACTTAATTCAGTGCCCATGTTTTTCTTTGCTACTGAAATTATTTACGATAAGATGTCGCGCTGTCTGTAATAATATATACACTTTAAAGAGTGTAAAATCTTACATTGGATAACTCCGCGCTGCCGAAGGACACTGCGAGGATTATGTCGGACTCCTACCACCAAAAAGCCATACTACCTCCTTGCGCAATTTCCACCCTGGACACTAGCGTACTTACGAAAGGCCATCTTTCATAACACAAAGTGACTTCACTGAAGTATATTAAATGTCAAAACCCGTCCAAAGTAACTGCGCATTTACTAGGACAAGATAAGTAGTAATAAAGGGATTGAAATACACTTTTCGAGGCAACGCAACAACGATACCACTGGTATTACAGGTGTCCATAGGCGACAGTAACCATTTACCATCAGAATAGGCCGTCTGCCTGTTTGCTGCCCTTTAGCATAAAAACGTTGATACTTATTACTCCAAACATGCGTATAAATAAGATGTCATGATTTACATTTACATCGACAATAAGAAAAATAAATAATACATTTAATGATCAAAATCATGTTTAAAATATTACATAAGCAGAGGTACAGGATTTTGGCCTCCAAACACATAATAAGTTGTTGTTCACACGATTACATTAATTATGTTAATTTTGTATAAAATTACTGTAATATATAATGGGGTTTGGGAGTGTATAAAAAATATACTCACATGTAGTTATGTCTTGTTAACGATTATACAAGATAAGCCGAAAGGCTGAGAGAAAGAGAGCCAGATGCAAGTATAATACGACGCAGGAGAGTCGGCCGTGGGCGGAGAAGAGGTGTAAATGCACCTCATTGCCTCCTTAACTAGCCTTCAGGCGGCGGATGCAGGGGCGTCCGTTCCCGTGGAATGAAGGCTCATGATGTAAAGCATGGTATCGGCCGCCGCTTCAATATGAAACAGGAGAGAGGAATTTCCTCTCTCGAGATGTGAGTTCCCCGTTCGAATATCTACGGGGACCCAAGTGCGTGACCATGGTTTGGAGGAGCACGTGCTCATCGCCAATCCTCGGCCCTGGATCACACACGCGCAAAGGCGGCACAGGGGTTTTTAGTGAGTAGGAGTGTCACATAACCCTCGCACTGTTCCCCGATAGTGCGAGGTGTATCCATGACGGACTTTCCCGTGTATAAAAAAAATGGTAACTGTAACTAGTTTATCATAAAAATTATATGCACTAGTTCTGGAATAATTGTGGTATTTTATTTATTTTAATTTCTTAAATCTTATAATGAATGCTTTTACTAATTAAATTTACGTCTGTTCAATTACATTTTTACTGTTAAACAAATTTCTACGGAAAAGTGCAATAATGTTGTAAATTATATTGTTTTTCTTAAAGTCCTCTATCTCCTGCTAAAAGTTTTGTCGAAGTCAATTCAACTGTTTTGGAGGTTATTGTGTGCAAACACTAGCCATTTCAATTTCTTTACATATATAAAACATTTTACATATATAAAATAAAGAAAATTGAGTCGTCACGGGACGCTTGGCAGATGTGAAACACGTGTGCAACATAATAAACAACACTGTATACACTATAGGTATGCAGGCTCAGTGCGGCAAGAGAGATTGCGCACAGTCACTTGTACATGGCATTGCGTCGTCACGTTACACACACACCGCCACACCAACAATCAGGTTTACCCTTGCTTATAGATGTTTCACATCAATAATAAGTGACTGAAATGTCAACGCACAGCCGAAACTACTTGGACTAGGGCCTTAGAAATTTGCATGCGAATTTCTTTTACATTGTAGGTGAGTTGACTTGGATGAAATGCTACCCCTAATATGATGAAATTTTGTATTTAATTTTTTTATTCGGTTTTTGACGTGGATCATCTATGGCGGCTGGTCAGACTGACAGTTGACGAAGTGATGCGTCGTCATGGCATATACATACGCTGTCTAATAATATTAGAATTTTTGTATTTAATAAGTATAATAAATGATTATTAAACAAACAGTATTTCTTTTCCTGGAAAAATGATATTTAATTTTTATTATGCCTTATTTATATCCCGTCGTAACTATCATTTTATGCACATTACCTGTATGTTTCACATCTGCCAGGTTGCAGATATGAAATACAGAGCCGAAAATGATTACAGCATAGAAAACGCGTCCCAAGCCACTGGAAATTGCTAGTAACTTATATGTGCGATAATAACTCAATGTAAAAATAAGTATGTCGGAGTTCTCATAATTACACAATTACATACATTGAAGGGCAATTTAAGTCGTGCCATTAACTCTTCAAACCAAACGTGTTTTATCTCAACAAAAAGGCTATGATGAATCGATACAAAAAATAAATAAGCAATAGGTACAAAATAACAACGTGTACGCTCTTTAAAACTAAACTGAATCATTTTATGAAATGTTAAAACTTGAACCGTGTATAAAAAACTTAATTTAATTTTGTAGGTGGTAGAGCCACGCTGAATCTATTATTGATGTCAGCGTGAATGGGTCGGCTCGCTCGGGGTAGTACTAACCTCTCACAGAAAACCGACGTGAAGTAACAGTGCTTGTATTTATGCGATTCGTTCGGTCAGTGCGAATGCCGGAGGCTCACCTCCCCTCCTCCTTTCCTCTCACCCTCACCATCCCCTTTCTCCCCGAATACAGGTTGGCAACGCACTTGCGACTCCCCTCGTGTTTCTAGTGTCTATGGACGGTAGTGATCACTTAACGTCAGGCGACCCGCCTGTTCGTTTGCCTTCCATGATATGTATATTAAAAAAATAATTAAATACAGACTTGGTTAGAACTAGTAACTAAAAACAAATATTAATAAGGTAATCATAACTATTTTTTCTGCTTCAGTTAGACGATAGGGTGATAAGGTAAATACATTTTAATACACATAATAAAATCATAAGCCAAGAAGAAATTCAGGCTTATTGTTTCACAGATATCTTGTGGGGAAAAAAGAAATTGTTTATTTGATATATTTGACTGAATTTTGAAAAAAAAAGTATATACTTATGTACACTCGTTAGAAGTTATACTTCTTTTGCGTAAGTTAAAAATCTTTTATTCAAAAATTTTATCTTTCGCCTTATTCTACGTTTGTAGAAAAAACGACACTAACAATAGCAAAAAGTTTACATTGAAAGTTTTAGTACTAAGAAATTTAAACTACTAATACAAAGAAACAAAATGTTGACTACAGCTAACTTCAGGGTGTCGGTTTTTCGGGACAGTGTGCGCGCGTATCGTAAAAATGTACGATCATCATTTTTACCTAACGTGAAAAAGAAGCTTGACTTCAAAAACATGCACATTTAATTTTCAGGCCTAAACTCAACCGGTCATCATGAAACCAGACACGGTGTAGGGGATCTAGAATAGGACAAAGGATACATTTCACCCAGAATAGTAATTCTGTTCCCGTTAAATAAAGCCGTAAAATAAACGAAGCCGTCGAAAGCTATATGCAATAAATATATGATTTTAGTTCGAGCAAAGAATTTGAAAGAACAATAGATATTGATTGGAAACGATACCAACGTTATTAAGGAATAATTAATACAAAGAACATTTTTATAAAATGACGATACCCTCTGTTTTAAACATTCATGGTTGAATTCTGAAAAGAACATAGATATATATTAACGAATATCTATTTGCGGTTTTGCGTACAGTCAGTGAAGGTAAAAAAAATCAGCAACTAAATTAAAAAATGAAATATGAAAAAAAAAATAATTATCAAAGTTTCGGAGGATTATGGTAAAGACTTACGCCAATGCAGTCACTAATATATATAAATAAATACATCGTTTATATAAATAAAAATAAATCACAAAATGTTTTTAAGCGCAAAACTCGAAGACGGCTGGTCCAAGTCGAGTAATTTTTGATTTGATTTAATCCTTGAACTCTGAGGAAGGTTTTTATGGAGAGAAAAATTGAAAAATTGAACGGAAAAACAACAAATCAGTTTTCTTCTTCTGTAATTGTGAACGCAACTTCAAATTTCTATTAGCAACTTGAACACATCTGTAGTTACGATGACTTTTTGCATTTATAAATTGACGCATGTAAATATACCACTTTGCTGTAAAAATTTCGCTTTCTCAGTTTGTATCCCGGAAAAGCGAACAATCTCTATGGAGTAGCATAGCAAAATGTTATATATGTTGGTATGTACCTACAAAAAAAGAAAAGAAAAAAAAATCATATAAAAGCGAAACGAAGTTCGCGGGGGCAACTAGTTATGTATGAATATATATGTAATATGTTAAATATAGGTGTTAGTCATATTATATATATTATGCATTGTAATGAATATCGTCTAAAAAGCTACTACTAAATAGAAAAGTGGTCACTAAATGTAACTGCCGTAACATACTATTTAATCTCCCTATAGTCATGTATCAATATCAGACTTTTCAATTACCACACGAATATTACGAAATATAACAGGCAAGTACGATTCTCTGACTATATCTAACTCATGACTGCCAACATTTTGGTCTTTCGAGTTTTTAGTGGGATTTTAGTCTGCCATGTAGTGGATTTTATATTTTATTCATAATTTTGTGTTATTTGACTCTGTTTTGTAAATTTAGTGATGTTTTACGTAATATAGTTAGTTTATCGTGCATAAGTGAATGAAACGGAAAATAACAACACTATCATGAAACTCTGAGATGCCACAAAAACTCCCTGGAAGGAAACCACCGTCTTGTTAGAATAATATCGACTCACACGACGCAATATTGAAGTCATCGCACGACGCTTGTAATGTTGATTACGCGACAATGACAGTAATAATCTTAAAGATTGATTGGCAAAAATAAAGTTAAAAAAAAAATTGGTGACTTTTATGTTTTTGCATTTCGTTCGGTCAGTGAGAGTGCTGGAAGACCATCTCCCCTTCTCCTCCCTCTCCCCGTCCTTATTCCCTCCATCCCCAAACATAAGCTAGCAACGCACTTGGTACTCCCCTGGTGTTGCAAGTGTCTATGGACGGTGGTGATAACTTAACATCAGGTGACACACCTGTCCGTTTGCCTGACAAAAAAAAATCCAGTAAAAATTCCATCAATGTTTATTAAGACATTTCGATTGCATCGGACAAACAATAGTCACTTATATTTAAATATATTTATAGATTTAATATCTACATGACAGCCCTTCGTTCTAAAATGTACATTAATAATCTTATAATTATATACAAACAGTGAATGTCTGGACTAGTTGTTTTGAACTGGTTATTCATACATTTTTTGTTTATACTGTTGTAGTAGGTACAATATAATGTTGGTTCTTGAAATTTCGTTCTCGATCGTTTTAAATGCATATCACTAGCATAATATGAACTTGTTTTGCTATTTTTACTTAACACAAAGATATAAGGCATGATAATTTTTTATTATTTAAGGAAATACTCCACTTCGATTACGCTCAGATAGGTCGCGTATTGCATGAGTCAGTCAACAGCGCAAGCCGAAATGTGTCGTGCACCCTCAAACTAGTTGTCAAATAAAATCGCTTGAATGCGTTACGCGCTCGTCTTGGTAGTACGGTGAAGCTGTTAAGTCCTTGCTAGGTCAATAGCGTAATCAGTTCGAAAAAAGTAGTCCGGTTGCAGCTGTTAAGACCTTGCCAGGTCAATAGCGTAATTAGTTCGAAAAAAGTAATCCAGTTGCAGCTGTTAAGACCTTGCCAGGTCAATAACGTAATCAGTTCGAAAAAAGTAGTCCGGTTGGAGCTGTTAAGACCTTGCCAGGTCAATAGCGTAATCAGTTCGAAAAAAAGTAGTCCGGCGAAGCTGTTAAGACCTTGCTAGGTCAATAGCGTAATTAGTTCGAAAAAAGTAATCCAGTTGCAGCTGTTAAGACCTTGCCAGGTCAATAGCGTAATCAGTTTGAAAAAAGTAGTCCGGTTGGAGCTATTAAGACCTTGCCAAGTCAATAGCGTAATCAGTTCAAAAAAAGTAGTCCGGTGAAGCTGTTAAGACCTTGCCAAGTCAATAGCGTAATCAGTTCAAAAAAAGTAGTCCGGTGAAGCTGTTAAGACATTGCCAGGTAAATAGCGTAATCAGTTCGAAAAAAGTAATCCGGTTGCAGCTGTTAAGAACTTGCCAGGTGAATAGCGTAATCAGTTCGGAAAAAGTAGACCGGTGAAGTTGCTAAGACCTTGCTAGATCAATAGCGTAATCAGTTCGAAAAAAGTAATCCGGTTGGAGCTGTTAAGACCTTGCCAGGTCAATAGCGTAACCAGTTCGAAAAAAAGCAGTCCTGTGAAGTTGTTAAGACCTTGCTAGGTCAATAGCGTAATCAGTTCGAAAAAGTAATCCGGTTGCAGCTGTTAAAACCTTACCAGGTCAATAGCGTAATCAGTTCGAAAAAAGTAGTCCGGTTGGAGCTGTTAAGACCTTGCCAGGTCAATAGCGTAATCAGTTCGAAAAAAAGTAGTCCGGTGAAGCTGTTAAGACCTTGCTAGGTCAATAGCGTAATTAGTTCGAAAAAAGTAATCCAGTTGCAGCTGTTAAGACCTTGCCAGGTCAATAGCGTAATCAGTTCGAAAAAAGTAATCCGGTTGCAGCTGTTAAGAACTTGCCAGGTGAATAGCGTAATCAGTTCGGAAAAAGTAGACCGGTGAAGTTGTTAAGACCTTGCAAGATCAATAGCGTAATCAGTTCGAAAAAAGTAATCCGGTTGGAGCTGTTAAGACCTTGCCAGGTCAATAGCGTAATCAGTTCGAAAAGAAGCAGTCCTGTGAAGTTGTTAAGACCTTGCTAGGTCAATAGCGTAATCAGTTCGAAAAAGTAATCCGGTTGCAGCTGTTAAAACCTTGTCAGGTCAATAGCGTAATCAGTGCGAAAAAAGTAGACCGGTTGCAGCTGTTAAGACCTTGCCAGGTCAATAGCGTAGTCTGTTCGAAAAAAAAACTCCCCTTTAATTAAAAGCCAAATTAGTATGTTATCATGTTCTTGCCCTTATTCCACCTAAGTATGGTTGGCAAAACATGTTTTCCTCTTGCACTCTCCCCTGTCAGATGTAATCTCAGTATTCACACCTTTTCTACAGATGCCATTTTTTAACACAATTTATACATACTTTTACGCTCATCCAATTCGATCCAACATAGGTACTAAACATTTTTGTAGTTATATGACTTTCATTTCTCCTTACGACATGCCTTTACCATTTTTTTTTCGAACTGATTACGCTATTGAACTAACAAGGTGCTATTTTAAGTGATAGAGCCTCGCTGGAGCTAACATTGGTTTCAGCATGAATAGGTCGGCTCGTAGTACCACCCTCTCACAGAAAACCGTCGTGAAGTAACAGTGCTTGCATTGTTGCGTTTCGTTCGTTCAGTGAGAGCGACGGAGGCCCATCTCCCTTCCTCGTTTCTCTCCCCTCACCATTTCCATCTTACCCCCATTCCCTACAAACACAGACTGGTAATACACGTGCAACTTCCCTGGTATTGCTAGTGTGTATGGACGGCGGTGATCACTTAACCTCAGATGACCCGCCTGTTCGTTTGCCTGCTATGATATAAAAAGGGCTTAACAGCTTCACCAGATTAATCCTTATCATGCTCACCTGATACTCTTCAATTTCTATTTTGACTGGTATTTATTTGATTTTCTTAATACATATTGCTTTTATTACTATATAAGACATAAAGGACATACAATTATTAATTCGACAACTTTATTATTATGATTAGTTTTATTCTAATAAATAAGGTATTCGATATTAACTATATAAGATTATATTAATTCAAATTCTACAATAAAGTAAAAAACCAAACATCAATTCTAACACATAAAAAATGCCCTTGCAACGTTTGCTGCAGAATTGCCCAATATTCATAACGTAAGCGCATAATGAACAAAATTAATTAGAAATAAACGGATAATTTATTGAAGCATACTATTTAGCGGTAATAAACAAGTAATTTTACTTATTATATTTGTAATACTAAGTGTGTTTCACGTCTATGAATACATAAACTAGATATAAAGTTATTAAACAATGTTCCGTCACACTAAATGTTATTATTTGAATACGCTTTTAGCCTCAGTTGTTCCGCATCTAGAAGGTTTTTAATTTACATCTTTATAATTTGGTTTAATAAGTTCGTCGATTGGTATTTTTGGAATTGGAATTTTAAAATATTAAATTTATAGAATTTCGTGATATCATAAATGGATCACCAATTAGCAGCGACACTAGAAGTTCCATTGATATATTTAATTACACAGCTTTTCTTTCAAACAATTCGATATATAACTACTCATATAAAATAATCTCACTTTTTAGCAAAAAAACACGAATAAGCAGTAAATAAATTAAACACGGTACATGATATTCATTCTAAAACCGTTAACGACATTTTATTAGGTATCTAAAAAATCACTAGTTATGCTTCAATATTCGAACGGCAGCAAGGTGACCAAACTTTCAAATTCCTGTTTATTTTTATTAAATACGTTAATAAATGTTACTCACCGAATATTTTTATGTGAAATTTCATTGTATAAATTGCACGCAACACGGTTTATAGCACGAAAACACTCGCACGGCAGACGGTATCTGGTTGAACGTACGCGCGGCGGTAATGTCGCCAGCTGTAAGAGCGAGCTGCGCGTGCGCTAGGCTTTCTGCGACTGCCTTTACCTTCCTTTTAGATCCGCACGGTACACTGCGAAGGCCTCGCGTTCTACTTCGTACATCCTATCGTCGTTTAATGTTAGTGTGGTAACATGGAAGTTAGTACCGATGATATACCATACTCTCGGTCACAATCCAATCCATTCCAATGCTAATAACCAGAATTTCTAGGTGCCATTTCGCATACCTATTCCGTCAAGATCCAATAATGTAGTATTCTGATTACTGAGATAAATTATAACATGTAATTAATATCTGAAGTATAATTATAGCTACAATTTTAATGATAAACTTATTTTTATCCTTTTTTAAATTTTATTTTTGGCAACCAATCTTCTAGATTTTTACTTCCATTGTCATGTAAATATTAGTATTGCCAGTTTCTTATGACTACTTCAATGTTTTAACAAGATGTTACCTTTGTTAGAACTTTCCAGGGAGTTCTTCTGGCATCTCGGAATTCATGCTCCGTGGTATTATTTCCTATCTACTTCACTTGTGCACAATAACCGAACGAACGTAAAATACCACCATTATTAAAATATATATATAGTCAAATAACACAAGATTATAAATCTTAACTAATTATAAAGAGGTAAAGTTTGTGAGTTTCTGACGTTGTAAGGGGTAATCCCAGGAACTAGTGGTCCGATTAAAAAAAATATTTTAATGTTATATAACTCATTTATCGAGGATGGTTATAAGCTACATATCATCGCGCTAAGACTAATAGGAACGGAGCACCAATAAAGAATGATTAAAAATCGGGGTTTTTTTTCCTCTCGAGAGCTTCCGTGTTAGCGTTAGCCCAAAGTATCTATTCCACGCGAACGAAGTTGCGGGCACAGGTTAGTATAATATAAAAACCACTACATGACAGAACAAGATCTCACCGAAAATTGATGTTATTGTTATTTATATTAACACTAGCTGACCCGTGCAACTTCGTATGCACCAAATTGGTTATTACTGATCTCAATTGTATTTTTAATCGCGAAAAAATTTAATAAAATCGATACTTGATTGCAGCCACAACTACCGTTTTACCAATTGTGAATCCAAACTATCCACGGACTCACTCAAACATATACCCAAATTATATGTGATTTTTTTTAAATAAGCCTAGAACCCGTTCGTAACATCATCTACCAAGTTCAATTAAGATAAAAACTAACCTACATAAAACGAAATAAACATCTGTACCACTTACTTTATCATAACTATCTGCAACTTCTATGAAAACCTTTTTATACTCCATTGTATTGAAGAAAAATATATCAACACCGCGTCGAAGCGTCAAACATCGCGTTGAAGCGTCAACTGTCACTTGCTTGTAACTATTGTCTAAGAGTTAGAAACTGTTTCGAAAACGAATTTTAATTATATTTCCAATATATTTTTATATTTAATCTCTGTACCACTCACAACATAGTACTTATCACCTTTTGGTAATTTATCTATGTTGATATGTTTCTATTGTAGATTATCCTACGTTGTTACACTGAATATTTGTCATTAAATTTATAATGTGTATTTGTTACACTTGATATTGGCGAAATTACCTACATAGGCAGAGGCCATATCGGAAAGAATAAATCAAGCCAGTTTTATGTATTATATTCATTCGAACAACGTACGGGCTACCTGGCTCCCGGTAAACGTTGCGTTTATTTGTGCATAGCGCCTTTACAGACAAAAATATTGACTTTTATATAATTTTAGGATGCTTTTTTTTCACTAACTGAGATTACAAATTGCGTCTTGCGAACTAATTCAGTTATTTACTCAATATTTAGACCGATTTATTCGTATAAAAATAATGTGTATAGAATAAATTTTCGTTTTTCGTTATCCTGGAGAATCAATGATATTAGAATTAATTCTAATATAGCTGTGGAGAACCCCTTGCTTTCTATGGGACAAAAAGTCTTAGATGTAATCTCGTAATATTAGTTATCAAGTCAAGTCAAGTTTCGTCAAGATTGGTTCAGTATTTTCAGACTGATGCGTATTCACAGGGACAGACAGACAGACAAATATTGTAAAAAGATTATTTTTGGCTTCTATATCGATAACATAGACTACCCTGATTAAAATTTTCAAAAAATATTTAATGTACCGATTTCGACTTGTTACAGTTTTATTATAGTATAGATTTCTTCAACGACAATAATAGTGATATATATAGACAAATAAAATTTTGTAGGTTAGCATTAATCTTAATATTTTATTTGAAATCATTTCAGTTAGATGTGTTCTCGATTCCGAATAATAATTATTATTTATAACTACATCGCCGCGTACCTACTTACTTGCTCTCGATATCATTCACGAAGAGAATGTATGCGATTCAAATTATATTTCTAATAATACATACATAGGTACGGGTTTTATAAACTTTCCAAGCGCATTAGTGTACTTCTCTATAAACATACAATTCATACATATAATCGTATTAAATTTATCCATTAGCGCTGTAAAGGTCATCTAAGCTATTAGATGTATACATTTGATAGGAGTACATTAAACAAGGATATTACAAGTAGGTTGTTCTATTGAATATGCACACATTAAAATACAATACAGTTTCTAAGAAATTAAAATAAGGGCTCACAACTAAAAACAAAATTTAAAATGAATGAAAAATGAAAACAATTTTAAAATATTTAATTAGACTAATAGCAAATATTCAGTTAACAAAAAAAAGAGATTACACTTCTTTGTTAAATTAAAGTATATTTTATTATTCAAAATTCGTCCACCTAAATGAATCACTTGATATTTGTTAGTTTCATAACTTCTAATAATTATAAAACAGATACACATGCAAATACTGAGCCGTTTAAAATATAATATCAATTAAATAGGTTAGTGATTGGTATTAATTGTAAATCCATATCCAGGGGATTCCGTTATATAATGTTTTCCTACACCTATCTACATTATATTATAGGCGAAGAAATATTTCAGAACTATTTTCTCCTCTATTTGTGAACAGTTTTTCTTTTTTTTTATCAACTATAAACGAGAGTACGTATTAATAATAAAAAAATGGAAATAGTTTGTTTTCACATAACATTGACGAGGTGAAGCCTTCATTTGTATGTTTCTATTCGTCAAGCTTGCTGTCTTTTACGTCTACAATATCAATTAGGTTTTATTATTTAGAAAGAAAACAAATACGGGTAAATATTTACATATTATCTAGTGTATACAAAACTTTACATTACGTATTATACCTACTCGAACTTCGACTGCGAGATACATATACATTAATAATAGGCCCTAAGATGGCGCTTATGACAGTCAATACTACCATCGGTTCGGCAAAACAACCCAGTCATCGAGAGGAATCAGCAAGAAACTCGATTGAATTTATGTTTTTAATAATGGAATTTATGAATTTAAGTTTTTACATATTTTCATAAAATTAAATTACAGTTACAATTGTTTTTAGCGTAGCGCAGAGAGATGTGTTAATTCCAGACATCTCAATCGTTCACATGTTGATCCATGTACACACTGATACATTAAACATTTACGGTGTTATAACAAAAAAGTTAAATACGTACTGAATTCTTGTTTGAAAAAGGTTACGTTTTAAATGCACCGCGTTCGCTGAATGTTCGCCATCGTGTTCTTTTGTCTCACTTTGGTTAGGTTAGGTTAGACTTGCGAAAAAAGGATAACGTGAACTAGTCTCGGGGCGAGCGCGGTGCATTTAGTACGATAAATTTTTTAAAGTAAGTATGTGATACGTATTTAACTTTTTTGGAATAACTCCGTTAAAATCAAACACAAAGTCTGTTATGGTTAGAGATTTTCATTATAACCTATAATATGTATTTCAATCAATCAAAATTTAATACATAATGACTAGTATGTACTGCTGTTCGAGATTTCGAAAACGATAAAAAAAAATCATAAAATTGTATACAATGGTTATAGAGGTACCTAAACAAAATCTAAATAATGGTTAGTTTTATTTGTTAGAGGAATTACAATTAAAAAAATTGAAAACAAAAACATATTTAGGTAACAAAATTATTTTAGTATTTTTATAGTCTTTATAAAATCGTAGTTTCTTAGCGCTTTAGCAACATTATATTAAATGAAGATATCGTGATAATTTTCTTTTTAGATAACGGCTGTATTTAAGACATGACGTTTAAAAAAATCGATCGACATTTATTTACGAGAGTAGAGTAGAACGACACTGAAGATATAACTAGTTTTAGAATGAACGAGTCGGCTCGTCCGGGGTAGTACTACCCTGATAATCACGATGTGCGCACAAAAGAAGACCTCTATTATTTATCTCTTGCCGTACCGTGAAGCTGTGGAATAATCTCTCGATCAATGTGTTCTCTCATTCCCATCATATGGGCTTAATTTATTAACTTTATATATATTATTTATATTATTATTATTATTATATATATATTATTATTATATATATATTATTATTATATATATATTATTATTATATATATTTATTAACATATGGGCTTAACTTAATTTTGAGATATTTACGTAGGCTGACATGACAGCGGCGACTGGCGATAGATATGTACTTTTGGATAGTACTATGTACTTACAACCACGCATAGTGTAGTAGTCACTTTGATGTGCTACAATAAAATAATCCCGTAGTATAGACAAACTTCTATATAATATAAATATCGTGTAATAATTGATTGTTTATACATACATATGTGTATAAAATAAACAAAGAAAACTAGTTGCCAGTGTTTACTTAAAAGCAATTGTTTTTGCTCCACATCTAATTCTTCGATGACTTCGCTCTGAATGTCTTTTTATGGAACAATATGTAATTATAAATTGTATACTGCTGTATGTAATTTTCCAATGTAATTGTCAACGTATTTTTTATTCTCCGTTACTGTAGGTAGTGCATATATCGGACTATTGTATTTATTATATTATGTACCCTGTTAAACAGGTTTCAGTGTAATAAGGTTTAATAAGTTGGATCAATATGTGAACGATGGTAACGTAAAAAAAGTATTTTCAATTTAGGCTCTAAGAATTATTGATCTTAATCGAGGATATGCTTTATAATTACCTTGATGTGAGGTTTTATAGTGAACGCAGTACTTTTTTTTATATCATATAGAAGGCAACCGAACAGGCGGGTCAGCTTTTGTTAAACGATCACAGCCGTCCATAAATACCAGCAACCTCAGTGGAGTCACAAGTGCGTTGCCAGCCTGTGTTTAGGGGAAAAGAGAGAAAGGGAAAGGGAAAGGAGAGGAGAGGGGAGGAGAGGGGAGTGGAGATGGGTCTCCAGCGCTCTCACTGACCGAACGAAACGCAACAATACAAGCACTGTTACTTCGCGTCGGTTTTCTGTGAGAGGATAGTACTACCCCAGGCGACCGGACCCATTCATGCTAAAACCAATAATACCTTTCTTTACCACATATCACCTACTCTAACAGTGATGCGCGTTTAGAAAAACAGATAGTCAGGCAGATAAACACACATTTCTAAAAATGAATGAGATATATTCTATTACTTATTCCTAGATATATAGTTTTTTAAACTAAAAGCTAAAGAGTACAAACATATTAGTTTTACATTTTTATTAAATGTATAGAATATATATTTCAATGTGTAAACGAACTTTAAATAGATCTAAGTATACGTTTTAACAGCAAACATGTGCCACCCGCTGGCCCCTGTGTTATATACTATACTAGCTTATATTAGCAACTTCATTTGCATTGTTATATTCTACGTGCGAGGCACAAAACATAAAAAAAAAGTTATAATAATATACTTTGCTCAAAAAATTACTTCGCAAACAATATTATCTCTTAATTCCCCTTTCCTACGCATTCGCACTACATAACTATCTTGACTTCATTCATTGCGTAATGCTTATAAAATCGTAGATTCTTAAAATGTATATGAATTGAAGATACTGTGACATTTTTTTTAGATACAGACATCACATTATTATAGACGTTTCTGTTCTGAAATGTTTAAAAATACATATTATTTAAACATGTAGAAACTCATAAAAATGACAATTTCGACTCATCCAGTTGTTTTTACACTTTCATTCTATTATAATTCTTATAACGTTACAAATCAAAATTCTATATATTTAATTAACGCTAAATAAATAATAAATTAAAAACAGCTTTTGTAGATTCTGAGACTGAGAAGTATGTTAAAGTTTTTATATACACCGAACATTTAAAAAACATTTAGTATCTTAGTTGACGAATTATTTATTTAATTAATATATAGAACTGCTACTATCTACTTCAGTACTATTATATCGTTCTTTATAAATATTATTAAATATTTTACACATCTCTTTTAAATATAAGAATTCACTGTTTAAATATACTAACCATATAGATGTCATGATGAAACGTTTGTTGAAGATTAAGCCTGACAAAGTGACAATCTAAGGTAACAAAAACGTGTACAATTAAAAGAAATAGAAAAATATTTGAATTTCTTATGTATATAGACATACACACGCGTATACGCGTACAGTATACACATACTTAAATCTGTATACAGCGCGACTGGTTAGTCGCCAGCAATACTTTTATATGATAATCATTAGTCGATTCTCATTCTAAATCAATTAAAAGAATACGTACTTAATATTTGACATAATTATCTAGAGATAAACAAAACTGATATACACTCAATATCAGGTGATTTATGCAAAATAGAACTAGTGTAATAATAAGGAAAACAACGAATCACAGCGTACCGCGCAATTTCACCAGTGTCTCGATAAGCAGTTACGTAATAAACCTTGAAAAGCGCCTCTATAATGTTGTTGAATCTAGATGTGATTTTTTTACGAAGTATCCAAACTTTTAAAAGCTTTAGAACAAACTTTAACTAAACTTTTCTTTGTTGTTTATTATTCTTTGTTTTGTTATTATTATTGTATGTGTTAAGTGTGACCAAGAACTACCAAAGGATTAAAGAGTGTTAAGGGGTCGCCTGTATGTATACATATATCAAAATAACTGACATTATTAACGTACAGCGCATACCACTGTGGCTAGTCACGTGAAAATTTGTACGTCGCGTTGGTTCCTCAAAATGCAACCATTTAGTTGGTGAAAAGAGAAATAAAATTTGTATAAAAAACCAGCATTTTCCCCATGTGTCAATTGTTCTTTTAAATATACAGATATAAAATAAAAGGTAGAAAATAAGTACTACATAAAAAAACAAATGTGAAGCCGCGGGAACTTGCTAGTATGATATATTAGGATATTCGTGATTGTATATTTATGTGAGTGTAAACTCAGCCTAATGAACGCCGAGCAACTGGTTCCAGTAAAAAAAAAAGACTTTTGCTATTTTAGTCGCAGTGAAGGTTTTTATAGTAAAACTCCTTGAGGGTGACTCAGCCTACACCATAAAGCTATACGAGAATGCAAACTATATAAAGAGTCGTAAAGTAGTAAAACTGGTATGCGAAAGTGTTTCAATATTTGTAATGCTATATAAAAATCTGTTACTATATAAATATGTCAAAAATAGAAAACATATTACGCAGGTATTAAGCCAGCCCTTCTCCTTCTTCGAATTCATTTTCTCGTAAACAACATGATACTTATAGTATTCTTCAAGATTAAATGTATCCTAAAACATTTTATACAATTTCAACATCCAATAACCCGCTACGCGTTGCTATGGCTCAGCTATCACATCTTCAGTTAAAATTATGATATAGTATTTGGATACAGAAAAAGCAAGCTTACGCACTTAATACATCAATAGAACACGTGCACCACACAATAAACTGGTGTTTATTGCAAAAGGAATTAAAAATTAAAACATGGCGCTATCTATGAAGTATCTATAACAGTTATTTCTACAGTTTTCCCTCAACAAACTAATTTAAAAAACCATCTATTCGATAGTGATGAAACTTACAATTAATAACAATAATCAACATTGACAATAATTCAATTTGTAATTAAAAATTATTGTGGCGATTAATCGATATATAAATTATGTTATCTATTAAGTTGGGCCAAATTATACATAAATGCCAACTATTATGAAGATTGGTTCAGTAATTTCGGAGTCCTTCGTGGACAAACATCAAGTCACTGGATTATTATATACTAGCGGCTCGCTCCGGCTTCGCACTGGTATAAAATATGTACGGAGCCCTTGAGTGCGTTGCTTGCGCGATACGGTGACACACAAATATACACTGCTACAACACTACACGATCACCTCCACACACGTGCACGTCTACACGCTTACACATGAAAGTGGAAGGGTTTACCTTTTTTTCCCTTATCGAACTGAAAAACTCTTAATTTTCCGATAATAAATATATGGAGGAGTTGTTGAGGCGTGTATGCTTAGTACACATATACGTTTCAACAACTCATACATATATGAATAGTTAGCTAGGTTAGCTAAGATAGGTCGCGATTTTGCATGCAACAGGCAACAGCCAAGCCGAGGTGTGCCGTGCACCCTTGAGCTGGTTGCCAAAATAAAATCGGCTGAGTGACTTAAGCGCTCGCCTTAATAGTCCGGTGAAGCTGTTAAGACCTTGCTGGGTCAATAGCGTAGTCATTTCGAAAAAAAAGCATCTGAGATGACAGTACGTGCAGGCAAGCGAACCTTTTTTTATAGCATTTTTTACAACAGATTAGCTTCGTCGGTGCACATTACTACGACATCACATTAGAAATCTCAAAAATAACAGTATTTCTCCACTATTTAATGAATGTTATTATACACATAAACCTTCCTCTTCAATCACTCTGTCTAGTAAAAAAATCGCATTAAAATCCGTTGCCTAGTTTTAAAGATTTAAGCATACATAGCGATATAGGGACAGAGAAAGCGACTTTGTTTTATACTATGTAGTGATTTAGATAATGATAATCCAATTTTCAGGCTCAATGAGGTCAAAACTACTGAACTTATCGGCATAGGACTATAACCATTCAATGTGAAATTTTTCTTAGATGATTCTACAAAACTTATTTTTTAGATTTTTTTTTGCAATTTCTTTTTGTATACATTTTATTACCGCCAATAAAAACAAAAAAGACGCGCATAACGAAGCGGACTGAAATCATCTATTATAGTATTTAGTACTGTACATGTATTATTAAAATTAACACTTAAAAACTCATTTGCGCCTTTCGTATGATTTTTGTTGTGTAGTCGATGCAAAAAAATCATTGTTAATTCTTTATATTTGTTTCAAAATTTTTGTAATTTTAGTTATAATAACATTTTCTGATTTATAAATATTTTAAAAATGTAATCCGGCAAATCAAGGAACTTTAAAAAAATATATCTTTCTACCAGAATGTGGGCTTACATTTTTTTTTCTCTTATTACTATCACAAACACAACTTTTATTATTAGTAAGTATTAGTTACTTCATTTTGTATTTCTAAAGTTTCTAATTTTTTCAGGATAATATAAATGACAAATTATTGTGAACCTAGTTGTTAATTACATTACATAAATAAACTGAAAATAATAGAATAACATTTTGCACTACTATGCGTCATAGGACGAATGAAAAAAAATTTACAAATCTGAGAACTAACTCTACTAACTACTTTTTAGGCAATATTATAAAATCTCAAATAATATAAGAATAAACAGTGGTATTGTTTATCAGTCTCATGAACGTATTTGACTTATATTACGTCGTACATGTCTATACAATTCAAACTTATTTCATTAGTTCATTAAATATCGCGATATACATGTTTGCCTTAGAATAATAACGCATATTCAAAGCTTATCGCATATCGACACATCAGTATAATCTAGGGACTTGAAATAATTTTTCTTCCATTTTTGCAGTGAAAATTCTTATTGGCGTTGAAATTGTTTTTTTTTTTCGAACTGACTGTGCTATTGACCTAGCAAGGTCTTAATAGCTTCATCGGATTACTAAGGCGAGCGCTTAAGGCACCCATCTGATTTTATTTGAGTAACTAGCTCAAGGATGCATGTCACAACTTGGCTTGTGCTTTTGTCAGATACATGCAATCCGCGACCTATCTGAGCTAACCTGAGCTAAGCTACATATTCACCGTGGCAGTCGTCTCACTCCACCCCTTCAAGAGGGCGGACGAGGGAACTGTGTCGAGGCGTATTGCCTCTTTCAGTGGCCAGTCCATCGCGGCCCGTGAATACGGGTCGGTCATTGGGTTGCTAACAGCTTGGTGATTTTTCTCTCTTACTTTGTAGGATGCAAAACTGGGATATGATAGGGATCGATGCAGCACAACCTCAATTGTTCGAGTTCATGACGCTCCTTGGGTCTCTTCGCTTCAAGCTACATATTGAAACATATATGTGTACCAAGCATACATACCTCGACAACTCTTATATGTATTTTGTGTCGGATAATTTTTCTAAATTATTTCAGTTCGATAAGGGAAACAATAAAACCCCTCCACTTTCATGTGTAAGCATGTGTGCATGCAAGTGTGTGGAGATGATATGTGTGATGATGTTGCAGTATTCTAAGATTTCGTTGAAATTGTGAAGTTTATTCTGTCACCTTTAACAAATAAATACTGGGAGTTAGAGTATTGAAAACATGGTTTTCTTTTTTGTTTTTAAATTGAAACACAATAACGTAACCTTGTGTTTGAAAAATATAACAAGAATGTATGTAAAACGATGTAATCCAAAGTTATTTAAAATTTGTCAAACAGATAAATTACATAATTTGAAAATGACAAACATTATTATGATAGGTCGTATTTATATGTTTGTTGGTTCAGTTAACACAAATAACTCATTTTGCTTGATTAGATACGACTATATAAGGTTAAGGTTACAGTAGAAGCTAATAACTTGCCTTTTTTTAAAAAGGTCTGATCTAATCGTAACTGCCATGAAAAATATTTGAATGCTACATTAAATAGTTGGTTGAAGTTAAACTCTAATCTGTACTAATATTATAAAGAGGTAAAGTTTGTGAGATTGTGATGTTGTAGGGGGTAATCTATAACTACTGGTCCGATTTGAAAAATTCTTTCAATGTTATATAGCTCATTTATCGAGAATAGTTATAGGCTATATATAATCACGCTAAGACCAATAGGAGCGGAGCACCAGTGAAGCATGTTTCAAAATCGGCGTTTTTTCCCCTCTTGAGAGTTTCCGCTGTATGTTAGAAATAAAGAATATCTTTATTCCATGCGAGCGAAGTCGCGGGCAGAGGCTATTCACATATATTGATCCGGGTTCATTTTCAAAGGATATGAGTTATATAGACCTTCAATTTTACAGACTTATAGGTCAGTGCACTACCGCAGGAGAAACAGCTCCAAGTATGAGGAAAAGAAGCAGCGTTATCACATAAAGTAATATCATCCCTTTTTTAAATTTATTTAGGACAAAAGAAAAATTACATATATATAGAGTAGGACTCTCCTCAGGAAACCGCTATTGCCTTATATGGGCGCTTTAAGTAAACTGGACTGAAATTTACGAAACTGAATTATATTGGAGCTTACATAGTTTTTGACGTTACACATTTATCAGTTAATATTGCTCACCCCATGTCAAATCTGATCCATTAATATATCATATGATAAACGTTGTCAAAACCATGATTCTTTCCGGTTTACCTTATGATTATAGCTGTATACAAAACTATTAACGTTATTTCTCAAGTCAGCTTCAACGCACTTAAATCTTGTGTCCTTTTTTACCATTACCTCTCTTAGACATTAACCTAATGCCAATCATGAACGTGTCAAGTAGTGACATCTATCGATTTCATACATTACGGTGATAATTACCAATATTATGCGTTCTGAGAATTACAGAAAAAAGAACAATAATTATAGTACGCCAGAATTCGCATTCACTGCGACAGGAACCTTAGTAGAATGTTAGAGCACCTGCAGCATTGTATAAGTACCTATGCGTTTAACGGTTAGTACCTATATAATATCTTAGGCATTTTAATGTTTAGTTATTATGGTTTGTCTTTTATTACATATTTAACATATATTTTGTACTAGCGACTCGTTCCGGGTGAAATTACGATTTGTTTATTGAAATTTAACATAATATGTATGCACGCATCCATAAAAGGATGTTGTCTCTGTGATAATGAGTTTAGGCTTTGCTTCGTTTGGTTTCGGTTCGAATCCTGTGTGGCTCGCGTGAGGCTCCTGGAGCTTAAGCCCATACGTTGCTTCAAGTGCTTCAGCGTGGGTTACTCCCTCGTATTTTGCCCGTCGGAGGAAGACCAAAGCATCCTTTGCTTCCGGTGTGGGCAGCCCGGCCACAAAGCAGCGGACTGTGTAGTCTCCAAGCTGCACTGCGCCCTGTATGCTGCCATTGGTAGAAGTGCCGAGCACTTCATGGGGGGGGGGGGGTAGCTGCAAACCACCTCCCGTGGAAGGGAAGCCGCCTCTACTGGCGACAAGACCTCAGTAGAGATCAGCGTAGACATTGAGACATTGAGTGGACGAGGGGAGGTGATTTGCTCGCCTCCTACGTTCGCCCTTAAGCCGGACTAAGGACATAGGAGTCTAGGGGCCCTTCTCTCCATTACACTGGTCCGGCCGTCTGGGAGACAGTCTATGTTTTCAAGCCTGTCTCTCTTTTAGCGCAAGAAGCTCAGCATCAAAACTGAGCCGGCCGCCGGGTGCCAAGCGCAGTACCTTGTTATCCCGTGTCTCCTGTTATGGCGGTAGTGGGCAACCGTTCCCATGGTTTTTAGTCCGTGGGAGTCGGACATAACCCGCTCTCTCCCAGGGGGACCATCATATAATATATATCATTAAAGGATTTCCTCATGTAAAAAAGAGGTTTGAATCCTGTAATGAAATGGAGATTTCGGTAAAGAAGCATTGTGATGAAGTTATTATGTTGGTAAAATTTTTGCTAATACCCGCTGAATGAGCACCTACCACCTTAAAAATCTATCATAATGTTTTGCGATAGTTAGACTTAGGAACCAGTTCTCTCCTATGTTTAGAGTGGTCATTTTAGACTACAACGTTATTTAATATACAACAAAATTGTAGTCAAACGTCAAAATATTCAAAGTACAAACAAAAAACCTAGTCGGACGAGGTCTTCATTATGGCTTGTTTTTTTAATATTTATCCTCATTTCTATTTGTATCCGATATTCTAATTATATTGAAATCATATAAGGTTTTAATAATGACAATTAACAAGAGAGAAGGATTTAATTTATATTAAAACTAGTTTTCATCTATTTTTGATGTCTTTTTTCTACATTTGACTAAATATATATACAAAAATTATGATAATCGGTTCAGTAGTTAAAGCTTAAAATCGAAGCAAACACACAAACTGACATCTGAATATTTTGCTACTTTAACATTACCAGTGTTACAAAAAAGTTAAATACGTTCTTTTTTCTTCTTGAACTGACTACGCTATTGGCCTTTACAACTTCACCGGACTACTAAGGCGAGCGCTTAAGGCGCTCAGCCGATTTTATATTGACAACCAGCTCAAGGGTGCACGGCACACCTCGGCTTGGCTTTTGGCCGTTGCATGCAAAATCGCGACCTGTCTTAGTAAACCTAGCTAACTATTCATATATGTTTGAGTTGTCGAGACGCATATGTGTACCAAGCATATACGCCTCGACCACTCCTCCATATATTTTTAACGAAAAATTGAGAGTTTTTCAGTTCGATAAGGGAAAAAAAGTAAACCCTTCCACCAAAATGTGTAGCGTGTAGGCGTGCACGTGTGTGAGGGTGATCGTGTAGTGTTGTAGCAGTGATGTATGGGTGTGTCACCGTATCGCACAAGCAACGCACTCAAGGGCTCCCTACCGAGGGATCGAACTTAGGCTTGAGCCGCTGCCGTGGGAGGCCTAATCGGGTGTGCGGGAGCGAAATTAACCCCCAACCGCGGTGGCGCGATCTGTGGTTACGCGGGCGTGGGCGTGAGCACGCTCTGTTTCGAGGGACAGGTTAGTACTGATCGTTCGCTGACGTAATATCATCGGGAGGATCGGTGAAAATGTGTCGCGGATGTCGCGACGCGCCATCGAAGAAACCAATCACCGAGTGTACTAACGGCTTCTTGGATGCGATTCCTGAGGACATCCGGCCGCCACCCAGAGGCGTAGATGACTGTATCATCAGCATATCAACCTACCTCGACTCCCGGGAGCTTAGGTAGGTCGCTGATGAACAGGTTGAAGAGGGTGGGCGCGAGTATAGAACCTTGTGGCACACCTGGGCGTATCGGACGGGGCGATGAGAGTTCGCCGTCTACTCTAAAACGGAAGGATCTATCGGCGAGGTAATCACGGATAATGTGAACTAACCTATTGGGTATACCGCCTTAACTGAGCTTGTATATGAGCCCTTTGTGCTAGACCTTGTCGAAGGCCTTGGCGACATCGAAAAGGACAGCTATTGTACGTTTCGGATTAGTGTTTTTCACTGGCGGATTCGGATTCGGATGCGGATCTTTATTGAAATTCGAAAAGATGTACTCCGTGAGGCAGAGTACTTGATCTGTACAGGAATGTTTGGCGCGAAATCCAAACTGCTCAGGCGGTATTAAACTAAGGTCGGTAATCGTAACCTGGAGATGATTCAGAAGGAGCCGCTCGTAAAGTTTACCTAGAGTATCTAGCAAACTGATGGGCGATAGCTATCAGGAAGCGTAACTTTCTTGCCGGGCTTGTGAATTCCTATCACTACGGCTTTCTTCCAGACGGCTGGAAAATGACCCTGGGACATGGCCGCATTGAAGATGCAGACTAATAGAGCTATGATGTGGTCAGAAAGGAGCTTCAGAACCTCGTTCCTGATCCCATCGGGACCTGGGGACTTCCTAAGCTTGAGACGCTTGATGGCGGCCGAAACTTCGTCAAATGTTATCGGGGTTAGGGTATCCGCCAGAGGAGAAGCGAGTGCATGCTCTACGGCTGTTTCGATTGACTCGATAATGGAAGGGTCAGTGTTATCAGTGTTTGGCGAATACTGTTTCTCTAAACTCGCGGCGAGACATTCTGCTTTGTCAGTGTTATTGAACGCGGGAGGCAACCCGGGGCCCCTATCGAGAGGGGGCATTGGAATGACCGTATATGACTTAAACTTTCGCGTGAGGGTCCAGAATGACAGGTGAGACGGCTGGAGATCCTCCAGAAACCTGTCCCACCTGTCACCCCGGATTTCAGAAATACGAGACTTAACTGCTTTCCGTAAGAAACGTAAGCGTTCACGGTTCTCTGCGGTCGGGTAAGCGTCGTGGGCTCGAGTCGCGGCGTTCTTTTCCGGGATCAATGCTCGCACGTCGTCAGGGAATATAAAACGGCGTTCGTTTGCCGCTTGTACCTCTTTCGAGGTCTCCCTGACGGCGGTCTGGGGATAATCAATCAGGGAATCGATGGCCGAATCCGCGTCGGCTTTAGACACCAACACGTCCGTGATCCTGTCTAA
>JACEII010000004.1:5237006-5331409 GCA_014332785.1 Antheraea mylitta | reverse complement strand
AATATGGCAACCATAATTCTGTAAAGTTCCTTACTCAAGTCTGCTATAATCTAATTAAGAATAATCAGCACTTTTTCTCTCTAGTGATCTTATTATGACTTAGCAGGAATATTGGGGTTAGTATCGCTTGAGTTTCTAGGTATTTTATCTATCTCGTCTTCTTCCGATGGGGTAATATAGTTCCAGGACTGCGTTTCAGCTGTACCAAAAATTATGAAGTAAACAGCCGAGGCTATGTACAAGGATGCTCCTGTTATAAACACTGGTCGCCATTCAGCAAATCCATTCTAAAATAAAACCAAAATAAGTTGTTTACTTTTACATCTTACTAGTACACGCCTGCGACTTCGAGCGGTTTAATTATAATATAAACATTAATAACTATAAGGGTAATTACAGTTAATTAATTTTCCTGTTAGAGAAAGAATTCTCGGAAACAAATCAGTCGTTTTGGAGATTACTACCCATATACGTATATAATCAAAAACTTAATAAATAATCAATGTGTAGTAACCAGAAAAGTAACTTCAATCAAGGAAATAGTCTACTAAACACATTGTTTTGTACTTGGATATAATCATGAGTACATTGTAATCACAAATGACATATCATATAACTTTATCTTCTACACTATGATTAATAAATAATTATAAATAATCCCTAGCATACATGAATATGGAGCCACAATAATGAGCGAGATAGCAATGAACCAAGATAAACAAAGAAAACTTGGGTTACTGTTAACTCCTAAAAATAAATAAAAATGAGTAAAAATTATTTTTACAAAAAAAAAATAAGCCGACTTCAATATCGAAAACCTATAAGGCCCTGAAAAGTGTTAAATAAATATATTATTAAATTAACCAAATTAAATAAAAAATATCAATATTTGCGCTACCTAGAGATATATTTGAAATCGATGCCAACCGAAAATCATACAATCTACATAGTTTAGGTCCACTCTAGCCATGTATATTTGTATAATATAAAAACGATTTTTCTAACTGCAACAAATTTGAAATTTCGGTTGGCACCGACTTCCAATATATCTCTAGGTAGCGCAAATATTCATATTTTTTATTTAATTTGAATAATTTAATAACATATATATTTTTCACTTTTCAGTGCCTTATAGGTTTTTGATATTGAAGTCAGTTTAATTTTTGTTTACAAAAATAATTTATTTTTCCTATTATAATGTATATAAATATATTTTATATGGTTTCAATTGGGTTGGGCGGTATACCGTGGACGCTGTCCACGCTGTTTTGCGGGAGTGGATGAAGAGGAAATGGGGCTCCCTGACGTTCAGACCGGTTCAGGTGCTAACCAGGCATGGTTGTTTTGGGTGGTACCTACACCAGATCGCTCGCAGGGAGCGGACCTCCGCATGCCACGAGTGCGGCGCTGACGAGAAAACCGCGTAGCATACTCTGTATGGGTGTGCTACGTGGGAGGTACAGCATCGCATTCTGGCTGCGACGATATGGGGTAGTGGTAACGAAACCATGCTTGGCAGCAAACAGGCGTAGCAAGCGACGGCTTTCTTATGTGAGAAGGTCCTCTCGTAGAAGGAGGTGGCGGAAAGGGCCCGCGAGTTGGATCCTCTAAGTGGCTCTCTCTGCCAACGGAGAACTGGCGGAAAGAAGCGGCGATTTGCTCAACTCCTTCCGCCATCGTAGCTGGACCAGAGGGCACCATCTCCACATTGCACAAGTCCAGCTGACGAGGGGAGGCAGCTGGTGTGAACTTAGTCTGTTTCCCTATTAGGTAGGAGCCCGGTGGTCTCCTTCCGCTATGCGGACTGTTAGGGCAGCTATGCAAGGTTGTTGAGACAATCCCTTGCCGCCCCAACAATACCATCTCTCCGTATACCGTGGGGTTTTAATCCATGCGAGTCAGACTTTGTTTTAATTTGATACAGAAGTTTAGACGCTCATAACTTGACAATCAAACATGATATTCACATTCACACAATCCATTAGATCCAACTGGTCTAATTAGGATTATTATGAACGATTTTCAAAACCTCATCTTTCCCATTTTCCGCTTCAAGGGAACTGCCTCAACAGTCAAAACTTCAAATGTAAATAGGATTTATATAATTAAATAGGAGGCATATGTACCTAAACACAGCTAACCTACCTAAACCTAAACACAGCTAAACACAGCTGCTGTAAGCCGCTGATGAGTTCCGTTCCAATTTCTCCATTTCCATGATCAAATTAGGATTGATTATATGATATTCTTATTACTCAACAGGACAGGTTGTGCCAAGTTTTCAATTAGCTTATGAGAAGTTCATTTATTCATATAAGATTTATTCATCACTTTAGTTTCAACCCCTATTGTTGCATTTTTTTAATTTGAAGCACAACAATCCCAGGTATCGGTAATTCATATAAAATTATTAAAATCGGTTTCAAGTAGACGAAAATACGTAAACACGAAGTGGGTGAAAATCAAATAAATGATATTCCACCCCTTTAGGTGTTGAATATCTTGGTCAAATTTATATGGGAGCCCTTTGAGTATAGCCAATTCAAACAAAAAAAGAATCATTTAAATGGGTTCACAATTGACGGAGATATCGATTAACACACATAAAAAAAAATACATGCAACCGAACATAGTAACCTCCTCCTTTTTTGAAGTCAGTTTAGACGAAGTCGATAGTTGTATTATATTACACATCAAGAAGCAGACTTGAAGAATATAAAAATAGACGTATTAGCATTAATTAATGCTTGAAGACAAGGAGAAGAACACTGACAACCGGATACGGCTATTGTTTTCATGTTAGAGAGGAAAACTAAATATCTCATAGTACTAGTTTCGCGTTTGTGGTTACAAGTCAGTCATTAACAGCGGTGTAACATATCTAATTTGTCGATAGGTGCACAACAGTACATTATTCTGAAGTACATTTTTTTTTATTGTAGCACAGCTAAGTGACTGCAGTATGCCTGATGGGAAGCACAATGCAATCCAAAAACAGCGGCGACTGCCGAGAGACACGCAATTCATTGTCGATGACCGCTGTCATGCCGGCCTACGTAAATGCCTTTTCACGTAACGCTTGAAGGACCCCATATTATAGGAAGGAGAGAACACACTAGCCGGGAGATTTTCCTAATGACCTATAGTTGTCGAATTTCAATATATCCAGATGAAAAATTGTCATTAATCTTACTCTATATAACACAAGGAAAGCACACTTCTTACGCAGTACACGCTAAGAACTTAATTGGGAAATTAGCAACCTGGGCAGTAAACAAAGTAAAAGTTAGGTTAGGTTAATAAAGCGGAAGACGTACACCGTGGGATTTTAATCCGTGCGAGTCGGACATAACCCACAATCTCCTCCGAGAGATTGGTGTATCCATAAAGGATTTCCCCACATTTAAAAAAAAGGAAATAGAAGTAACGTGGGACAAATGTTAGTTCACACAAAGCAAAGCAGAAAGGAAAATATTACATCAGAACCTACAGTATCTTAAAATTTAAAACTAACTATTATAAAACCTAATTAAAGCTATACTTACCCCATCCTTGGTGAAGTACGCTGTCACCAACGGTACAATAAAACCGGCGGTATTTCCAATACCGTTTGCTATTCCGTATAAAGTCCCAGCATAATTAGGCGCTAAGTCTTGATGATTTACTAGATTGGTTAAGGTGGCCGCACCGTTGGACCCCAGAGACAATGTTATTAAGGCCACTGAGAGTATAGGATTGCATCCAGTGTATCCTAAAGCAATAAGAAGTAGTCCTGGGACGATATGAGAGAAGAGACAGAAAAACTTCCTTATAAATGCAATTGATGCCAATTTTTGTCGTAAAATTCTGTAAGAAAAATCATGATTATTTACAAGTATTGAAAACACTAATATTACATTTTTATATTATACTAGCTGGCCCGTGCAACTTCGTCTGCACTAATTCGATTATTACCGATTTCAATCGTATTTTGAAACACGAAAAATCTTTATGAATCCGATTGCAGCGACATCTAGGATTTCCAATTGTAAATCCAAACTATCCAGGGACTCAAACTTATACATAGTTGGTATCTAAGAAACATTTTTTTATAATAAGTCTAAAACCCTTTATTTTCAGTTTCCAGTTTCCTTTACACATATTCTTCAGCTTTGTGGACATTTGATATGTGGTTGATAATTACGCATCCAAACGTCATGTAGCCGTAGCTCAGTTATAATGTGCTGGACTTTATACTGATCGACGATGAGCTGCTAAGCGCGTTACATTAGATGTAAAATAATTTGATTAATATTGTAGTACTAGTGGTCGCCTATTGGTCGAAATTCGACCATAATAATTCATTTACATTAACTTATTAACATAATTATATTTAATAAAAACCAAATAGTTTCATAAATTTGTTAAAGATTTAATAAAGTAATAAATTTTAATATTATTTATCGATTAATTCTTAATGTATGTTATGAATTTATATATTATTTTTTTATAAAATTAACCTACATTTTCACCAGTTAATTTCAAAGAGCATGTAAGGTATGGAACGTAATTTATGTAAAAATAACCCCGATTAGGCCTCCCACGGCAGCGGCTCAAGCCTAGGTTCGATCCCTCGGTAGGGAGCCCTTGAGTGCGTTGCTTGCGCAATACGATGACACACAAATATACATCACCGCTACAACACTACACGATCACCCCCACACACGTACACGCCTACACGCTTACACATGAAAGTGGAAGGGTTTACTTTTTTTCCCTTATCGAACTGAAAAACTCTCAATTTTCCGATAATAAATATATGGAAGAGTTGTTGAGGCGTGTATGCTTGGTACACATATACGGTTCAACAACTCATACATATATGAATAGTTAGCTAGGCTAGCTAAGATAGGTCGCGATTTTGCATGCAACAGGCAACAGCCAAGCCGAGGTGTGCTGTGCACCCTTGAGCTGGTTGCCAAAATAAAATCGGCTGAGTGCCTTAAGCGCTCGCCTTAGTAATCCGGTGAAGCTGTTAAGACCTTGATGGGTCAATAGCGTGGTTATTTCGAGAAAAAAAAAAAAGTTAAAAATATTGAATGTAGGATGAAAAAATGTAATTAGAATGTAAGAGTAGAATGAAGGATGGCCATACGTATTTTTCATTTACATGTGTGTATGTGTTATATGTTATTCAAGCAATAGTAATGTATGTTTTGTTTAATTTAATGCATTTCTAATGATTATTATACAAAAGATATAGATTTGTGCACTTCTCCTGCGTATAAACGTTAACTACGCCAAATTTCATGGTCATCCGTTTTCGTATTAACATATAGAATATAGTGTCTTTTTAGTGGTACGTCCGACCAATTACGGTGTATAATAAAAAGCGTGTGCGTTAGAAGTTATAGTTATTTGGTGTGTGCGTTAGAAGTTATACTTCTTTGGCTTAAGAAGATAAATATCTTTTCAAAAATTTTATCCTTCGCCTTATTCAATGTTTGTAGAAAAAACGACACACAATAGAACAAAGGCATTTAATACATTGAAAGTTTTAATACAAAGAATTACGAACAAAAAATACAAAGAAACTATGGTTAACTTCAGGGTGTCGGTTTTTCGTGACGGTGTGCGCGCGCATCGTAAAAATTTACTCCCATCATTTTTCCCTAACGCGCCAAAAGAAGTACAACATCAAAAACATTTTAAAACTTTTCGAATTTTACGTTATAACTAAGTTTCAAAATAATAACCTATATCTATATATAATAAGACCTTAAATAATACATCCGTTAAAGACCTACATAAAGTTACTACGTTAAAAAACATTCGAAAATTTTAGTTCTTGAACAAATGAATATATCGAAATTATTTTGCCGGCTTCTTCACACATATTTATTACACAGTAAATTTGTTTATTACGGTTAACTACACATACAATTATGTATTTACATTAAACACATACGCTTAATTTGATGAAATTTGTACATAACACAGTTAACACAGCTATATACATATGACGCATATACGCAATTTATGCAACGATTCCCTTACAGTAAAGGAAAGTTACGCGAGGAAAGCGTCACGCTGAGGATATTCATATTTTGCCTTTAACGAGCGAGAAACTATAGGATTATAGAATCTTCAATACTTAACGAGTTGAGGTTCTAAACATACTTTCACTTAGAAAAGGTCGCTTTACGAGTAGTAAACCGCGAAAATTTTATTTTAAGAAAATAGTTCGCACAGACAAACAGTAAAGTCTTAAAAAATCTCATAACTTATTTGGTTTCATAATGTAATATTTTCTACTTGTTTTCATAATTTTGTTATTGTTTATCCTATTTATTCATATCTATAGGTAGTGTATTATGAGGAATAAATAATGATATTATCATTTTTGAAATAATTTCTAAAGTTATTAATAACAGTTTTTATAGCTAAGCAATTGCAGAATGTCCAAATTTCCATATAACAACTTTCATTGAAAACGGTGAAATCAGAGATAAACAAATAGACAGATGAACAGAAAAAAAATTGCAGACTTAATATTATTGGCCCATATAATATCTTTCAAAATTCTTTAAAAACATATACATAAACAGAGGTTACCGATTAAATAAAATAGGTTTTTGAAGTGAATACTTCTTTGGCCACGTTGAGCAATTTTTGGTACCAAAAAACTTATGGGTTCGCGTCACGGATGATCTCGAAATGCCCGTCACGCATTGCGCTTGCGTCAGATTAGGAACGCATAGTTTAGCGGCCTGTGTAGGTACATGTATTATCGATATTTCGTACTGATCTCTTGCAGACCGTCATGTTTGATTAATGAATGAAATATATATGAATATATGTAATTACTGCTTGGTAACGCCATCTATTATTTCCAATTGTATTATTTCCTCTTCCTTTTTCTGCTTATTTTATCTGTACTTTCACACACTATTTATTATCTATGTATTCTATTTCAACCCCTTCCTCTCGAAAAGAACGGAACGCCAATCGCCGCCCGCGTCTCTTCTTCTCCTAAACGCTTACGAGAACGCACGCTAACTCGCACAAAATAACTTATATTTAATTATTTACTGTATTCTCTGTGTATGAACATTACCAGGACAGTGTTACTGTGTTTATATTTTGTGTTGTTATTGTGGTGGAATCCAAGAACCAGCCAAGACCCGGTAAGTTCCGTTCAAAATTCTACCGCCAAATATATATAATCTCAACAATATTCACCACTGCTCGAGTGCCAATAAATGTGGAAGCCACACTAATATCAATTAATAAAATAAATTTAAACAATACAGACTATACTTGATTTGAAAAATCAAAAAAGAACAATGATTTTCCATTGTTTGAGTTTTCACTTCAGTCGGCAGTTCTTATGACTGCCTCAACTTTTTTAATAATCATATTATAAGGTAGTAATTTACTTTAGTATGTTGTTATAACAATATCAACCTTACACAACATAACTTACAGATAAAAATCAATTATCTATTTTATGTAGATGGTAGTCACGCTGAAGCTATAACAAGTTTCAGCATGAATGGATCGGCTCGTGCGGGGTAGCACCATCCTCTCAGAGAAACACCGACGTGAAGCAACAGTGCTTGCATGGTTGCGTTTCGTTCGTTCAATGAGAGCGCCATCACATCCCTCCCTACTCCTTCTTCTTCTACCCCTACCCCTTTCCCACCAACACAGGCTGGCAACGCACGTGTGACTCCTCTGGTGTTGCAGGTGTCTATGGACGGTGGTGATCACTTGACATCAGGTGACCCACCTGTTCGTTTACCTCCTATGACATAAAAAAAAAAATCTATTCATTCACCTATCTCCAATATCTCCAAATATAAATGAGAACAACATTCTTGCCAGATATGGCAGGGAAGATAAGGTTCCCGTCGATGTCAAGTTGAAACCGAGGGCGCTAGAGACGAACGTAGGAGCGGCAGTCATCACAAAATATAAACCCCAGTTGTTACCATAAGTGAGAATCACCATCGCTAGAAATGGAAGAGACGTGATGATCTTCTTAAAGGGTGGAACTATCTGGAAGGTAAAATAGTTCGTAATTATTTTAATGTTTTGGAAAAACAAATTAGCTAGACTTTTACGAGCAAAATGATTTGCTATATTCGTAAATTGCGAATCCTTTTGAGCTGAAATAAATACATATATTGCCACTCATTCACTACTGATAATTTCAGGAATCAGAAGTCTTAGAAGAAGCAATCAGAATATCCAGTGAATTACTTTTTATATAGGTATCTAAATTAAACGAAAAATTGGATTAAAATTAATACTTCTTTTAATTTTTATGAATTTTTGATATTGCATTTTTGAGTTATTTTGCAAAAAGTTAAAAAACATCAAAAATGGTTCACTTTTGCACAATGCATACCGGGATTAGAATCATCACAAATAGATACCCCTAACATTAACTAACAAGGATATGTCTACTAACCAAAATAACCCTCTATAAATAAGAATTAATTGTCGAATGTATGTGAGAATTTCAAAGCTCTTTGATATGTTTCACTTAAAAAACAAATTACTAATTTTAATTATATAAACAAAGTCGTAAACAGAGTTCACTACTTGAAAGAGATTTCTTACTATAAATTTCACTATGCAAAAGTTAATTGCCTAATGTCCAAATATTGTAGTTGAATGGTTAGGTAATTAGCCTTTCACTAAACATTATCACTACATATTATATAACAAAGTCCTCTGTCTGTTTGTCCGTTTGTCTGTTCTCGATAAACTCAAAAATGACTGCATGAGTCTTCATATGGTTTTTCAGCTGTAGATAAAGTGGCTTCATGAGTAAGGTTTAGGTATATAATTTTTAGGGTTTTTTAAAGTTTTTTTTTTTTAATATCAGGGTGGTACAACGCCGCCAGTATCTACTAACTCAGAACTAGCATTCAAAATGTAACAGATCATCTGATTTTAATACAGACACAATCTTAAGGAGACCATAAATAACATTTATACCTTCGTGTCCTCAGAATTTTGGTGAACTTTATCACCGAGAGCTTCTAAAATATATTGTTTCTCGTTTTCAGATATACGAGGATGTTGCGAGGGTAAATCGTATATTAAGACCCACCATAGAATGGACCATATGACACCGATCACCCCTGTAATCATTTAAGAATTATTTGAGAACTACCAGTTTTGCCTACAAGTAACACAGTATAAACAACAGTTACAACAAATAATTTTCATATAAACTTTGGCATATTAAAATAAAATAAATAACATATATTATTTACAAGAGTAATAAATTAATGGCTTTATATGAATTGCAGTTTAATACACAAATAAAACTGAAGTATTTGTTTCTATTGCCAAAATAACAAATTTTTACTAGATGGTTACGAAAACGTATTATACGGTTCTTATTAGAAAAAAAAAACAATGTTTATAATTTTTCAATGTCTGTCAGTTTCTATCGCCCAATCTCGGAAACGGTTCAAGCAATTTTAATGTCTTATATAGCAATTTTAATGATAACCGATATTATAAGGAGTAACTTAGGCAACTTTTGTTTAAGCGTTGGAGTTTGCCATACATTTCCGCAAGGCGCTTAATTTAATAGTGCACAGTAAAAATTGCATGTCATCTTTCACTTGTTACCGAACCGTTACTTAGTGCGCACCTTAGTAAAACATTTTTTAAGTAAAAGGTCTTTTAATACAATAAAGCCCCTGTGTATAAGAATATACAAAACTAAAGAAACATTGCCCAAGAACAATGCCCCACGTGCAACGTATACTCTGAACCTATTTTTTTACTAAATTACATGTGATCTAAATAACGAGTAACAGCTATTTAATAGATAACACTAACGCCATTACGATACAACGGTATAATTCAACTGAGAATCTTAACAATGTAATGCATTTGGAATATGCCTATGGCTTCGAGATATTATACAAAAGCATATTTTCTATATTATTACTTATTATTAATAGGTCTTAGCATTTGTATTGCATAAGATTAGGTAATAGTCACAGCTTGTCAGTTGAAAAATAACATAATTCCCGTGTCTAAAAATTGATAGAAGTCAGACAAAACATTTTTTGAGACATAAAAAAATAAAGACAAACAATTGATGCTATATTTGTGATCAAAATCCTTCATAATTGACTTCAGTCAAATTAGTATATTTGTATAAAAATTGTAAAAAAAAATATAGGCTCAAACAAAAGTGCAATTTATATTTATACATATTTAGTTATTAATCTACTTGTTTGAACTTTAGAATAATCGCAGACACTTTTTGTGGCCTCAGATAAACTCACCAGGTACGTAAAATGCATACTCCCATCCAAAGTTTTCAATCAATGGCCCGGACAGGGACCATGTTACTACTGTACCAATCGATCCTCCTAGTAAGGTGCTAACAAACTTTCCCTTTTCTGCTGGCGGTGCCCAGTGCGCGATCAAAACATGCAAACACGAAAACAAAAACCCCTGAAATAAAAATTTTT
Organism: Antheraea mylitta; assembly: GCA_014332785.1. Classification (NCBI taxonomy): domain Eukaryota; kingdom Metazoa; phylum Arthropoda; class Insecta; order Lepidoptera; family Saturniidae; genus Antheraea; species Antheraea mylitta. The sequence goes on along the minus strand of JACEII010000004.1, from coordinate 5,320,919 downwards.
ATTGATGTTTCTATCATTAGTATTATCAAAACATTGGTGTATATTGACACCTTAATATATGATAAAATATAATAAATTCCCGCATATTCCATTAAATAATTCTATATTTATATAGGAGGTATAATTCCTAGCTATCATATACTAATTTAAAAAAAAATGTTTATACATACTGCTGCTAATCCGATGACGATTCTCAAGCCAACCAGCACGATGTAGTGCATTTTTGCAGCTTGAGGACTAAGAATAGTCAGCAAGGCGCTGATAAGTGTTGTGGTAAACACCAGTTTCCGTGGACCCCAGAACTCCGCTGCAGTTCCGCTTACAAAACTCGTGATTGCATATCCCCAGAAATAGCCTGATAAAACGTACGCCTGCTCTTGTGTCGTCCACGTAAATGTGATTACATCTTCCGGCTGTAAGTAAAAATAAATATAAAATTACTTATTTATCATTTATCAGTATTAGTAAATGCACTAGTTCATTACCTTTTTTTGTTTTTTTTTTTTTTTTTACAAAGAAGGCAAACGAACCTGTCCTTGTACTGCGAATATTCAAAATATATATTGTCATTACTGTTATAATTATCAGAGGTAGGTATACAACTTCGGGGTGAGAGTTTTTGGCGGGATTTTAGTCTGTCATGTAGTGGATTTTATATTTTATTCATAATCTTGTGTTATTTGACTATATATTGTGTAAATTTGGTGGTGTTTTACGTAATATAGTTAGTTTATTATGCATAAGTGAAGTAAATGGAAAATAATAACACGGAAACTCCCTGGAAGGTTCTAGCAAGGGATCCACCATCTTGTTAGAATATGGTTTCACACGATGCTTAATATTGGAATGATCACACGAAGTTTGTGATATTATTGACTACGTGAGAATGGCAGTAATAATCGGAAAGATTGATTGCCAAAAATAAAGTTAAAAAAAAAAAAAAAAACTTCGGGGTGTAGGGTTTTACAGCCCGACTGGGTCGCAACCACCATGTATATGGCGAAAAAGCCCATCATAGTGACTCGTTTCTGCTTGTCGCGTTTCGGAATCAGTCTGTACATATCCAGTACTGGGTGACTTTCGTCATTATGGCCGGCATGACAGCGGCGACCGGCGATGGATAATCTGTCTATCGGTGGTTGCCGATGTTTCTGGATTGTACTATGCTTAACATCAGGCATAGTGCAGTCACTTTGTCGTGCTTCAATAAAAAAAATACATTTTTTTTTTCTTAACTTGTTGTTTTCGCAAAAGGGCCATTTGGAATTGGCGAAAGATACGGAGAGAGGGCTGATCGCAATTTGATACGATTCAGTACTTACTCCTTTGACGTGTTGTATGAGCATAATGTTTAGTCACCAAGATTTGTTAGTCCTGATATAGCTATATACAAGTCGGAGTGAAAGTTGTGGTTATTTCAAAAAGATTTAGATACGGGTAAGAGTGTCGTTGTAATCAAAGTCCGTTGAATGTCTTGAAATTAGCAATTACATGCTTTACAAGTTTATCGAACGATTTAATTGTAGACACCTTTTGCATCAAGCCCAAAAGATCGAATGGACATGTACGGAGATTATCGCAGAGCATTGTGTGCTCTAGTCTCTTCATGCTAAGACTAGGGCAATCTTGAAGCAAGTGTTCAAAATTTTGCACAGGCATGTTATCGCAAAGGCTTTATACATTAAATAATAATAAATAGGTACACTGACTACTCAATTGGGTTTTAACTTATAAGCGCCCACGAACTCCGTTTATCTTTTAAAGTAATGCCAGAAAGTGGGCTAGTATGGATTTTTTTTGATATCATATGACGCAAACGAACATGCGGGTGACCTGATGTTAAGTGATCACAGGCTTCCATAGACACTAGCAACACCGGGGGAGTTGCAAGTGCGTTGCCAGCCTGTGTTTGGAAAGAGAATGGAGTAAGGTGAATGGGGAAAGAAGAGGAGAGGGGAGGGGAAGGGAGGTGGGTGTCCGGCGCGCTAAAATATAGACCACCTAATATAATAGATGTCGCTATGGTGCTTTATTTTAGAATACAGTCTAAGATTTAGAAATGGGACCACCGGATAGGTTTACCATTTAATCGTATTTTACTCCTGAGAATTGTAATAATGGAAATATTCCAATCTGCTTTAACAATATAGGCCATATTAGTGATATGATTACCTGTCGCGAGTTCCGATCGGGCGCTCAACGCGAGCGGTTGTCCCTTTTGCTACGCGCTTCGATTTCGATACTCGTGATTTAGTGACGTCTGTTATTACTTCGGGAGTGTTCGTCATTGTTCCGATCGGGCGCAGGTGCACGCACACCTGCATTCTTTTCCCAGAAATTGAGTGAGACCTTTCCATTGTATTTATTTATTGCTTTATTTAATTCTTAGTATAATTATTTGTTTACTCAGTTGTTTATCTATTTATTTACGTAGCTCTTTAGTAATTTCTTTATACATTTATATACTATTCAATTATTTATTTAATTAGCTATCTATTTACTTATTTGTTTTCTATTTATACATTTTATTTATTTGTATATATATTACATAAGTGGATAGTCCCGTAGCTTACCGTTTGGCATGCCCCCCTGCCCTTCAGGCAGGGAGGTTGGTTCGTGGCGCCCACTCCTCCCTTAGTCAACATGGAACAGGCAGCTCATTTCAGAGATTTTCTTTTACGACAGGGCCCAAACGCGTATATCGTTGCTAGTTTCGATAACTATGTAGCGTTATTCGGTGAAACTACGCAGTACGTGCCCCGTGTGGCAACCGCGAATTCTTACGCGACTCTCTTGTCGCAATCGCCATCTGACGTCCAAGATAGGGGCCTAATAGAGGCCCCAATACCGAGCTCCAGCTCGGAGACCGGCTCCGAGATGGAGCTTGACGTAGCGGCGTCCACCGAGCCGCCTGCGACCGATAACGCGCCCGCTATTCCCGCGCCTTCAGCGCAAAACATAGATAATGACGGTTATAAAACCGTCTCTTACATTAGACGCCGCGGTTCGCGTTCGTCAGATTCTGACTCGGGTTCCATACCCCCCGAAAAGTTAGTTAATATAAATGGCGCCCGGGTGCCAGCACCGACTACACCGACAGTCTCTAAGCCACGCGTGGGCGGACCTAGCTCCGTCTCTGTCGCTCCTTCCCAACCTACGGGATCCACAGCTAGGAAACAGCGCCCCTCGCCTCCTGTCACGATCCAAGACAAGTCCCAGTGGACTTCTATCTCGAATCGACTTAAGACACGCTCAATTAATTATACGTCCGCCCTCAGTACTCCGGCGGGCATTCAAGTTAAATGTCCTACCTCTACAGACCATCGTGCGCTAACAAAATTCCTTAGGGAATCAAAGTTAGCCTATTTCACTTTTGCACTCGAAGAGGAACGCCTCCTTCGCGTAGTGCTTCGCCGCGTCCCGGCCGAGATCTCGGTCGATGACGTCACTCTCTCCCTTAAGGAGAAGAATTTCCCCGTGCGTGAGGTACATCGGATGTACCATCCACGCACCCGCGCCCCGTACAACATGGTCTTAGTTCTCCTCGACCGCTCGCAGGAGGGCAAGGCCATCTTCAATATCACATCGGTCTGCGATCTAAACGGCATCACCGTTGAGCCCCCACGCAAGACCTATACCCCGTCGCAGTGCCATAACTGCCAGTGTTATGGTCACTCGGCGAGAAATTGCCACCTCCGCCCCAGGTGCGTCAAGTGCCTGGGAGACCACGCCACGAAGGAGTGCGCGCGCACTCCCGGCACTCCTGCACCTCCGAGTTGCGTGTTGTGCGGTAACGCGGGTCATCCTGCGAACTATCGCGGTTGTCCCCGTGCACCGCGCACACAACGTCCCCGTCAGGCGAGGCAGGCGCCCAGGGCACCTGTAGCCGCCGCCCGCCCTGCGCCTCCACCTCTCATGTCCGTGGAGGCCTTCCCGGGCCTGCCGGGCGCCCCCCGGGCCCCGGTAGCGCCCGCGCCCACGACCTCACCGCGCTCGCCACCCTCTGTGCCGCGCGCGGCTCAACCCGGGCGGGCCCTTTATGGCCCCCTGGGCCCCCCGACCTCAACCTCAGGCTTCTTCTAAGCCTCAGGCGCCGCTGCCACAGGCGGCTTATGCTTCATCATCCTCTCTCTCGGGTAAATTCGACTGGATGAAGCATTTACTCCGTGAACACGACATGAAGGAGGTCCTCGCCTTCTACGCCATCGTCGAGGTAGAAGAGGAGCTAGGTCTCCTCACTGCTCTAGCGCGCTTCCCGGCTATCGGAGCCACCATTCAGCGCATCGCCCGGTCACCCTCTTTTAAATAAGTCTTAAAATTCACGAGTCTTAATAAAGTAAAACCACGCGGTCTATGTCTCTCGTTTTTCAATGCGAGATCCCTTCGGACACAACGCGATCTAGTAGCTGACTTTTTGCGCGATAAACAGATTGACGTTTTCCTCATCCAGGAAACGATGTTAAAACCGAGTATGCGTAATCCGAGAATCGCGAATTACTGTATAGTCAGGAACGACCGTGTCACCCACGGGGGTGGCACGTTAATCTATTTTAGGCGTTCGTTGTACTGCATGCCGTTAGATCCGCCCGCGCTAACCAATATGGAAGTGTCAGTGTGTAAATTAGGTATGACCGGTCACTCGAATATTATTTTAGTTTCCGCGTATTTGCCACCAAACAAAGAATTGCTACGATCCGATTTGCAGGCGCTCCTTAATTTAGGAGATTCAGTTATTATAGCGGGGGACCTCAATAGCGGGAACGTTATCTGGAATAGTCCGTGTACCTCTCGTAACGGGAGAATACTCGACGAACTAGGTAGGGTTCTCGCTTTTGACGTCATAGCCCCTCTGGAACCCACGCACTATCAAGATCATTGCCGACCCACAGTATTAGATATAGCTCTCTTAAAAAATATCACGCTTCCTGTACGACTCATACAAGTAGTTCACGAACTTGATTCAGATCATCGCCCGATTGTTTTACAGTTAGGTCACAATTCAGACTTCACCCCGCCGTCGGTTAGGGTGGCTGATTACGCGAAACTCGTTCAATATTTTAAAGAAAATCCGTCGTCTAGTAGTTTAGACAGGATTCCGGACGTGTTGGTGTCTAAAGCCGACGTGGATTCGGCCATCGATTCCCTGGTTGATTACCTCCAGACCGCCGTCAGGGTGACCTCGAAAGAGGTACAAGCGGCGAACGATCGCCGTTTTATACTCCCTGACGACGTGAGAGCATTGATCACGGAAAAGAACGCCGCGACTCGAGCTTACGACGCTTACCCGTCTGTAGAGAATCGCGATCGTTTACGTTTGTTACGAAAAACAGTCAAGTCTCGTATCTCTGAGATCCGGGGCGACAGGTGGGACAGACTCCTGGAAGGTCTCCAGCCGTCTCACCTGTCGTACTGGACTCTAGCGCGAACTCTCAAATCAGATATGGTCACTCCAATGCCTCCTCTCGACAGAGGCCCCGGGTTGCCTCCCGCGTTCGATAGCATAGATAAAGCGGAATGCCTTGCCGCAAGCTTAGAGAAACAGTGTTCGCCAAACACTGATAACACTGACCCTTCCATCATAGAGTCTATCGAAACAGCCATAGAGCATGCACTCGCGTCTCCTCCGGCGGATACCCTAACCTCGATAACGTTTGACGAAGTTTCGGCCGCCATCAAGCGTCTCAAGCCTAGGAAGTCCCCAGGTCCCGATGGGATCAGGAACGAGGTTCTGAAACTCCTTCCTGATCGCATCATAGCTCTATTGGTCTGCGTCTTCAATGCGGCCATGTCCCAGGGTCACTTTCCAGCCGTCTGGAAAAAGGCCGTAGTGATAGGTATTCACAAGCCCGGCAAGAAAGCTACGCTTCCCGTTAGCTATCGCCCCATTAGTCTGTTAGATACCTTAGGAAAACTTTACGAGCGGCTCCTTCTGAACCGTCTTCAGTTCTCGATTACAGATTTAAAATTAATACCACCTGAGCAGTTCGGATTTCGCGCCGAACACTCTTGCACGAATCAAGTACACCGCCTCACGGAGTACATTTTCTCTAAATTTAACGCCGATCCGAAACGTAAACCGAAACGTACAATTGCAGTCTTCTTCGATATCGCCAAGGCCTTCGATAAGGTCTGGCACGGAGGGTTCATCCATAAATTATGTAAATCTCGCGTACCCGATAGGTTAATTCATATTATCCGCGATTATCTCACTGATAGGACATTCCGGTTCAGAGTGGATGGTGAACTATCTCTGCCCCACCCGATACGCTCAGGTGTGCCACAGGGTTCCATACTCGCGCCCTCGCTCTTCAATCTGTTCATCAGTGACCTACCTCGGTCTCAGGGTTCGAGGTAGGTTGTTACGCTGACGATACCGTTATTTACACTTCCGGCTGGCGGTCGGACTTTCTTAGGAAGCGCATTGAAAAAGCCGTTCATACTCTCGGTGAATGGTTTCGTCGATGGCGCATAGAAGTTAATCCCGATAAGAGTGCCGCAATACTCTTCGATCCCACGAAACGCGTTAATAAATTTGAGCCCATCAGGCTATACGGAATCGATATCCCTTGGGCCGAAGAGGTGAAATATCTCGGTGTCACGTTAGATAAACATTTAAAGTTCAATTCACATATAGACAGAGTGCGAAACAAAGCCGCTATGGTCTTGGGTCGCCTCCATCCGTTGCTTTGTCATAAGAGTAAGATGTCCCTCAGACACAAGCTCACTTTGTATAAGACGTGTATCCGTCCCGTGATGACATATAGTTGCCCCGTTTTTGCGCATATGTCCAAAGATAACTTTCATAAGCTGCAGGTTCTCCAAAATCGTGTTTTACGTAAAGTGACCGGTGCTCCGTGGTACATTCGGAGAGTCGATCTCCATAGAGACCTAGAGATCCCTTCTATCTGGGCGTACGTAAAATCGCTTACGATTAGTTATTTTGAATAAGTTGCGAATCATCCCAATTCGTTAGTGGTATCCGCCGCAAACTATGAACCCGTACCTAACGCTGCGCGTTATAAAAGACGTCCGCGATTTATTTTTACCGACCCTCCTGATTTAATCACGTCAGCAAACAATCAGTACCAGCCTGTCCCTCGAAACAGAGCGTGTTCACGCCCACGCCCGCGTAACCACAGATCACGCCGTCGTGGTCTGGGGGTTAATTTCGCTCCCGCACACCCGATTCGGCCTCCCATGGCAGCGGCTCAAGCCTAGGTTCGATCCCTCGGTAGGGAGCCCTTGAGTGCGTTGCTTGCGCGATACGGTGACACACAAATATACATCACTGCTACAACACTACACGATCACCCCCACACGCGTGCACGCCTACACGCTTACACATGGAAGTGGAAGGGTTTACTTTTTTCCCTCATCGAACTGAAGATCTCTCAATTTTCCGATATTAAATATATGGAGGGGTTGTTGAGATGTGTATGCTTGGTACACATATACGTTTCAACAACTCATACATATATGGGTAGTTAGCTAGGTTAGCTAAGATAGGTCGCAATTTTGCATGCAACAGGCAACAGCCAAGCCGAGGTGTGCCGTGCACCCTTGAGCTGGTTGCCATAATGAAATCGGCTGAGTGCCTTAAGCGCTCGCCTTAGTAGTCCGGTGAAGCTGTTAAGACCTTGATGGGTCAATAGCGTAGACATTTCGGAAAAAAAAAAAAAATTACCTGTCGCATTTCTTGCTTTGTAAGTATCGATGCGTTATACAATGAACTGGCATTGTTCGCGATCGCTTCGCATTCGCTTTTCACTCTGCAATAATAATTAAACCAAAATTATAAACGTATCAGTTGTTTATGCTGTTAATATTACTACCATCTGTCATTAGATAACGCTAGATTTTATTTTGTTAATAATTACATTTTACATAGTAATTTAAATTGCACGAAGTTGTGAAAGGTTGCTGTCATAATTATAAAATTGATTTTTTCTAATCACTCAGTGTGGAAACTGGGGGCCTAACCAAGTTGCTTATCGACAATCACTAACGCAAATAGAAAACGAAAAAATCTCGATAAAATCATGTGATACAACGTTCCTTGGCCTTACTAGGCCTTCACAGCTTCACCGAACTATATATCAGATATGTCTTCTCCATACATTTTCCCGTTTTCTATTTGCGTTAGTGATTGTCGATAAGCAACTTGGTTAGGCCCCCTGAATAGGTAGACATAAGTACATGTCATACATATTACATGTCATATATAAGTACACTGATACAGAATACAAATAAGATTGTGTGAGAATAAATTAAACTAGGATAAAAAATACGTGTGGCACTCGGGAACTGCCGCGGTAAAGCTATTGTATAGAATTTTTTATTAACTTATGCAATTATGACTATTTATTTATTTTATCTATGCAGTATTTTTTTTCCTTTGTTTTTTTTTCTTTGATATTAATTCAAGTTACACTTTTTAAGCGTGGTGACCGATAAGAAAACTTTTTTTTCTTTTATTAAATAAATGAGAAGTTAATATTGTTCAAAATATTTATATTATCTTACAATACATGTAGGTTATTCAGGAAAACACTTTGTATATGAATAAAAATTTCATATTACGGGGAAAAAATTTAATTGAAAAAAGCCGACGTCACGCAATTTTTCCAGGATGTCACCCATTCAAGTACAGACCGCGCCGCACTTTGCTTAATTTCGGTGATCGGCCGATAACCGGTGTTTTCAACACTCTGCCTGATACGGAGTTGGTAGAGCCACGCTAAAGCTATCACTGGCTTCAGCATGAATGGGTCACTCGGTAGAAAAAAAAAACAAGAAAAAACCCTCTCACAGAAAACCAATGTGAAGTAACAGTGCTTGCATTGTTACGTTTCGTTTGGTCAGTGAAAGTGCCGGAGGCCCACCTCTTCTCACCTTCCTCGTCTCTTCTTCCCTTTAGTTTTTGCCGCCATTACTTTTCCGCAAATAAGAAGTTTTATCTCAAACAACAAGAAAATCCAAAATATATGCTAATTTTAATTGTAGATTTAAGTACATTTTAAACATTTTACCTTCCTTAGGAATATTATCTTGCTATAAGTAAAAATGAAACTAGCTGATTTCTGTCTATTTCATTGGGCATTCAAAAAATTGCAAAGCATCAGCCGAATCCAAAAAATAAGTATACGAAAAATTGCGAATCGAAACTTCATTGTGACGGATACGTTTGATAGTTTTGACGTGATTCAGTTTCAAGAACTTTATTTTAATTACATATATAAATTGTAATCTTACGAAGTACTTGTGGTATTTGCTTGTACCATCGCGATGATATTAACACTCATGTTAACTCTCATTATATAATTGATCCAAGATGCGAAGAACATCATAACGGCTAAGCTGAAGCGCGCTGGTACCAAAGCTAGAAGTAATTGAAAAATACATTAAGTATTGATTAACAGTGATGAGTGGCAGAACATGATGATACTGCTTGCCAGAAAGTGTCACATATACATGGCGGTAAATCCGTCACATTGATCTGTATTTGGTTTTGCCTTGAAAGCCTTCCATGTATTACGCAAGCAGAACTTTAATCATTTCTGACCCGCCCCTCCATCTTCTCAGTAAAAGTAAGCAAACCTTTTACATATCTCAACAAGCTTGTGTAAGTATTGGCATATTCCTTCAAAATATCTCCCAAATAAATAAGTAAATATTCCTGACCTGACCTGATCATCATTCGGCACACCCAGTTACATGTTAAAAAACAAAATTAGTAATCCGGTGAAGCTGCAAAAGCCTTATAAGGCCAATAGCGTAGTCAGTTCGAAAAAAAAAAACAAAGCAAAACATAACCTCCCCCCCTCCTCACCCCGTTGGAACAGTCTCTAATCTGCGAAGACTGACGACATGTTGTAAATGTCATGGTAGGCGGCAACTAAGGCGGGCGCTCAGCCGATTAGTAAAGAGTGCCAATGGAAGCATAACTATAATGGTTTTTTTTTAATAATAATAATTAATATAATTAATTTAATAATAATATAATGTTTCAGGTAGTTTGAAGTTGGCGAACGGAGTGGCGCACATCGACAAAACAAAGCCAATATTTGAAGACCCCTATAACTTTCTTCGTTTACATTCTAATGATGTGGCTGAGATCTTAAGAAGTCACCCCAACTCTAAATCTAATAGATTACTGCAAAGACCTCATTGTCAACCATATTATTCAAACAAAGTGAGTTATAAGATGACTAATTACGTCACTGGTACACTAACCTCGGATGCATTTACAATATCTTTGAATGTCGCTAAATGTTTCATTTTTTTAATGTTAATTGCAACACTTTTTACAACAGTATTGTAATATTGTAAATCAGTTTTTTTTTCGAAATGTCTACGCTATTGACCCAGCAAGGTCTTAACAGCTTCACTGGACTACTGTTGTAAATCAGCGTTGTCACAAACTTTACAATAATGGACGATACGAGCAATTTATAATGTGGGGCCTCGCGAATCATTAAAGACAAATTTTTAAGAATTCGATATATTAACTCTGCCGGCCCAATATATAATCTTGATAATTTAATGTATTTTTGCAAAAACTTCGATAAGCTAGACTTAGTAAGAGACCAACATAATTTAAATACTACAAATAGCAATAAATTAGTCATTCCTTGCTTCAGGCTCCCTAATACCAAAAACAGTTTTTTAGGTGATAGTATTAGGTTTATAACAAAGAATCAAAATACATTACAGCTGAACTGATTACGCTAATTCTTTTTTGTTGTGTTTGTTATTGCCTGAAGAAGATTCTTATGCAAAAAAAATCGCATATTATAATATGCTTAAGGCGGAACGGAGTTCGCAAGCACTGCTAGTACTATCTATATACAAAGACTGTCAAAAGTTTAAATTAAAAAAAACGCACTTTAGTGACTTTTCAAGCTACAAAAAGAAACTACTATGCAAATTTCACATTTCTAGCTTCATCAATTTCGGTTGCGTGAAGATAAGTTAATCAACCAGCTTTTTGTATCTAAGGTCACCAATTATTTTGTTTTCAATTAAGGCATATCTGTTTAACTTTTCTTTATCTGATTCATATAAATATATAATATATATTTAACGAGTTAGTACCTACTCATAATTACTAAACCAGTGTCATATCAGCGTTACTTACGACGCGCGGTCTACTTGATGAACAATAACATCAGAAACACGCAGTTGTTTCTGTCACGAACTGCCTCGTAGAAATACCGCCATAAAACCGTCAAATTCTGTTCTTAAAATACATTTCTTACGAGTTAAAATATACCTTATTTGGGAATTAATAGGCTTTTAAAATTTTCTATAATACTCTTAATGGCCGTAAATAGATTTCAAAAGGTTAAAATATTATATAATCTCATTCGATATTGATGACATTTTCTACATGGGGGATGTATGTACGCCGCTTAAATACCTTAACATATAGAAATGATCAGTGACAATCTTTATGTTATTGATTTCGGTGTAACTAGCCACTAGATTGTATACTTTTTTTGTTTTAAAATGGGGAGATCCCTAACAGATACCCATCCCGTGGGGCAGCTGAGGATGGGTTATGTCCAATTTGCACGGACTAAAACCCCATGGTGCCTTCATACACCATATTAGCGTGGGAGCAGGGACTGCCGACTGGCATTGCGTCTTCTCTCACGACAGGGCGCGCCCTCCAACAGGCCCTGACTACGGTCTGAGGGGACTCACGAACCATGGGAGTCGCATCGGCACAATGCGCCTCTACCACATGAATCTCTGCAGTTTAAATTGCCAGGACGACGGACACGCCCGTGTCCTTCGCCCCCGGGCTCCATCTATGGCGACCGGAGGTACTAGATTGTATACTATTGTTGTAACTTGTACTCACCCTACAACTACAATCCTACAAATATAAAGACTAACAACCTTTCTGGACTTCGTTGGCATTAAATTATAATAAATACTACTTTTGTTAGATCATTTATCATAATTTAATGCCAACGAAGTCCAGGAAGGTTGCTAGTCTTTATATTTGTAGGATGAGCACAAGGTCATAAATATGAAAAAAAAAACAATTTTAATTGCATTATCTGTAGTATTTAAAGTTAAGATGGCGTCAAAATTTGTAAGGTGAAACACATAACAACGTTATAGAAATAATAGATTGATTTTTATATGAAGTTATTTTTAATTTAACGAATTTCTCCTGTAGGCTAATAATATATTTTGCTGAATTTGCGGCCGAGCGGTTTGTTCCCGGATCGGTCTTGTGAGCCACCTACGAAAGTGACGCCAGAATGCTATTTGAATCATCTGTTAGGGGTGAAAAAGCCTATGATTAACTAAATATAATAATAACTATATGATATATGTAATACATTTGCCAAAATATTCATTTACCAAACCTACGGAACCCTTAATCTTTATTAAATTATTATACACTGCCTATCTTGTTTTTATGAGCCTTATTAAACCTGGATTTTACAGTTTGTCCTTAAATACCTAATACTTGATTGTTTCATTAAGCTAATTAAATAAATTATATAAAGAAACGTTTGTTGAAGATTTATACTGATAAAACAGCAACAATCATTAAGATTGATAAGCATAATTAAATGAAATAGTTAAGTATTCCTTTTATTTGTTTTATACATAAAATATATGATATGTAAATTTGAATACATTGAAACATTCTGAGAACATTCATAACAAAGAGATAAGTTTAAATTTAACCGAGCGTCGGACTATTGGTTTCAGTAACAAGTAAGACTTGCTATTTTAATCGCACTAAAGGGTTGTTTCCGTCGCAGTGCCGTGTCGCAGCAATGTTTCCCAACGTGGGGCCCACGCCCCACAGGGGGGCAATTCGATACTTAAGAGGTGCAATTTAAAAATAGACTCGACACGACTATACCTTTCGCTTAGGGTTTTTTAAATGCAATGCTAGTTATCGGTGACAAATGTAACAAAAAACGCAGATTCTTAAAAACAATGCTGTATATAATAATTAGCTATAATTTCGTTTGACGTTACCAAAATATCAACGGGGTAATTAGAGTCGTCAAGTAAGTTGTTCATTATATGTTTTGATAACAATTTTATAGTGATTTCTTCCTAAAACTTTAAATCATTTATACTTCTTAAGGGAGCAAAACAATTTTTAAAGGTTAAAAATTATGTATGGAGGATACATAAAATTTTTAGAAATGTTAAGGTGGAGCAAGGCTTAAAACGTTCGGGAAACACTGGTTTAGAGTAAAACTTATAAAGTATGATTTTATCTACACACTAAAGTCTATTCAATGTACAAGAATACCTTGACTAATTCGTAATGTCCAAGTAATAAAAATATTCTATTCGATCCCAGATGTAAATCCTCCATTCGATTCAAACAGTATTTGTAAATGAGTATTTTAACTTTTGTATATCTTTAAATCACAAAACCGCATTCCAACTAACATTAACAATAATGGCCTATGAATAACTTGAAATACCATTAAAATTGTATAAACGATTTTTTGTGTAAATAACGTAAACAGATGGCGCGAGGATTTATTTTCTCAAAATAAGAATTGATGTATTTTTTAGTTATATTTATTAAAATTACGCACCGAATGTTTTTATATGAAACTTCATTATGAAAACTGCACGCAACACGATTGTAGCACAAAACACTCGATCGACAGACGATATCTCGTACTATGTAGTGACAATGTTAATAATAATCGCTAGCTGTGTTAGGGATGTGAGTTTAATGAAAAAAATCAATTAATTAGGAATCGATTTTTCTTTTTTTAAATAATAATCGATTTGTTAAAAATCGATTTTAATGAAAATAAATAATCGATTTTTTCAAAAATCGATTTTTATAATATTTAAAAATAGAAATGCTTTCCATATTCCTATAATAAACCTAAAGATTTAAAATAACAATTTATCAGATTCAGAATCAAATAAAATTATACGTATCAAAAATAACCAGTTCAAAACAAAATAAAAGTGAATGTTCCTTTAAACTTTCAAGGTAAAGAATATAGAAACTAAATACCATAGAAATTTTCAGTACTATTAAACATTACATCGTAAAAAAAATGAAATGATAAACATCCTAACAAAATGACAACATTATTAATTCTAACTGAAAAATTCAAAACAATGAAGTTCTCTTTTAAATTTTCATATTAATCATAGTGTGACTGAGAAAATTAAAATTGAAGAATTTTTCTTATTGAATAATTTCAATAATAATTTGTAGTTTTGTAAACTTATCGATGTCGAGTTTACCATAAGACATTTTTAGTAAACATGTTGTACTCGCATGACAGACCTTTTTAGTTTTATTGAAAGTTTTAATTTTACAGAGAGCGGTATTTGGCTGTCATAAGAACCACAACAATCATTATAAGATATAGTAACTCATGTTACTTGTAAGGCGGTGGGATGTTTTCATTCTATGTTCTTTTTAAATTTGTAGTTTCACTACAAAATTTTTCATTCTATCGAACAGGACATGCATATCACTGTGGTATTATTCTTTTTTCGTTATGAAATACTTACGCCAGCCGCTTTTAGGTGTTTTGCGGCTAGAAAACATTTTAAATTTTTACAAACATATTATCTCACTATGCTCACTCTTCAATTGTAAATAATAATGAACTTTTTTTGAGTTTTTTTCATCCGTCGCATAGATGATTATAAAAATCGATTAAAATGCGTAATATATATAATCGATTTTCAAAAAATCGATTAATATGAAAATAAACATCGACAATAAAAAATCGATTATAATAAAATAAAAATCGATTATTTTTTAACATCCCTAAGCTGTGTTAGCGTGTTACGCGTACGCTAAGCTTTTTGCGACTATTCATTTGCGATTATTTTAGATATTTACGATAAAGTTCAAAATACCCGTATGTATAACATATAAATTTTATATTGGTCGAAATTTTTTGTCTCGTATCTATGATCTGTTTACGAAATTCTCAAGTTTAAATCTTACACACATTATCTATATATTAATACGTGAAGCAAAAAAATAGTACCCCGTTTTAACATATTTGCCGTCAACGGGTGAACTTGAAATTTGGTATAGTTAAAGTTTATATGGCGGATAAGTGCAAAAAGCTGTTTATTTTATATATAATGCATTAAAAGTACATTAAATTTATTAAAATATGCACTACTCACACTACTGCTTGAATTTTACACAACATATACACACATGTAAATAAAAAAGACATTTTGACAGCCATCAATAATTACGAAGTTCAAAAGAGGTTTTGAAGGAGGTTGCTATGCTCGAATGTATCTGTTTTTTAACTCTTAATAATTTATATAATCAAAATAAGAATTTTGTTCATAAAAGTAATCCATGACTTAGACCTCCGCGGTTACAACGTTGCAATTCAACCTCATGTAGCAACAAAAAAGAATTTATTTTCAAAAGCTAATGGTAATATTAAAAATATCTTTGTCTTGGATTCACTATTTGATTGTATTGTGGATCCATTACTTTTCCAAACGATGATACTGGGCATTCACTATTTCTCATAATGAACAGACTATATTTAATTCAATATCACCCAGAAATACCACCCACCCATGGTGTCGTGTAAAATTAATTGAAAATTGTGTCATGGGTTGCGATAAATTTCTTTATTTTCGTAAGTTATGTTTTTTTTTTTAATTTTAATTTCAATTATCAATTACAAATAGATTTTTTTTATGTTTATATAATTAAAGATCATGGCAAATAACTGAGTAGCCACGATGAAAACAAGTATATGTACCCTTTGACAAAAGAACCCTAATAAAGTTCAAACTAATAAATCAAATAATTTCGACCACTGGGCGCCCACTAGTACTGTATTATTATACTATAATCGACGCATTTTGAGAGGCGTCGGTTGAGTCGTCGGGCAATAAATGGCACTGACAGTAGGTATGTGCACGCAATGCAACCAGTCATCGATATTTAGCTACCTGCACACACGGAGTCGATGCGTCATTGTGACCTTCATTAGCACTCTGGCTCCTGGATTGGTCGCTACGAGTAAGGGTTCGTTGTTTTTCTATTAATATAA
The DNA here is from genome assembly GCA_014332785.1 of Antheraea mylitta. Lineage (NCBI taxonomy): Eukaryota > Metazoa > Arthropoda > Insecta > Lepidoptera > Saturniidae > Antheraea > Antheraea mylitta. The sequence continues at coordinate 5,304,855 of JACEII010000004.1, read as the reverse complement.
GATTTTTTGTTATGACACTTATCATATAAGACGTACGTGAGATCACGTCTCACATACGCAGCTCCGGCTTGTTTCGGTTGCGCATCAGAGGACTTTAAGCGCAGATTACAAACCCAACAAAGCCAGATGCTGAGAACAATCGTCGGGGCTCCGCGTTGCGTGAGGAACGCAACGATCACTAGAGATCTGCGAGTAGAGAGCCTAAATAGTTTTATAAGCAGCCTGACCACGAACATGTTTCGGAGGGCGGATACATAGGTGCATGTTCACCACCAGAACATCGCTAACACGCTAGACCTCCCGAGGAATGTACACAGAAAACCGAGAAACCTCAGTTAAAAAGAAGAGAGCTAAAACGCAGGCCAAGCCTTTAGTTCGTTCATCAGAACACAACTCAGAGAAGATGGCCTCCTGACAACCACATGAAGGCGTTACGCCTTCACTCATAGACCCTCCTTCGAACAAAAGAGAAGATCGCGAAAGGCACTCATTACATTACTTACGCTTCGTTACACAATACGCACAATGGAGGATTTACTTTTTGACGTGGTTTTGAAGAAATTAAGCCTATGCTCATGCTATATTTCACGTTATTCCTATTAATACATAACATAATTTAATATTTTTATCATACCTATCCCGTTATCGATATGCACCTCTACAATTCTTACGCACATCACTACACCTCTCCATAAGACCTGTAAGTGGGAGTTTTTGGCGAAATCTTGGAATGACATGTAGTGGTCTTTATATCTTATTCATAACCTTGTGTTATTTGGTTCTTTATGGTGTGGCGTGTACCCAGCTGCCTCTCTATAGGTAGGAGCCCGGTGGCAACCTTCCACCGGGTGGACCGTTGGGGCGGCTATTCAAGGGGAATAGCGGAGAACGATCCCTTGCCGCCCCAACATCACGGTCTGTCAATACACCGTTGGGTTTTAGTCCGTGCGAATTGGACATAACATCCTCTCCCCCGGGAGGATGGGTATCCAAAAGGAATTTCCCCACGTAAAAAAAAAAGTTGTCAGGAAATACACGTTTGAATTTTTGAGGCACATATGCCAGTACATATGACGTGTGTCTAATATATCCTTATATGTTCTGTGCTATACTAATTCTAATCTAAATATCTATCAAGGATTAGATACTACATTGCTAGCTTAGACAGATTCGCGTTGTTACGTCCAAAACAGCCCAGGTCGCGGTTTAGCCACTTTGGTAGCTTTGAGCTTGGTATCAAACGCCGAAACGCATTAAGCGCTCTCCTTAGTATTCTGGTGAAGCTGTGAAGGCCCGTCGGTCCTTTAGCATAGGTGTTCGAAACAAAAAAAAACTAAATCTACAAAACAGATTCACATTTTCTTGCATCGTTACTATCTGAGAACAAAATGTTCAGGTAACAATAAAAGAAAAAAACATGACCTACTTATTATTGACTACATTAAAATTATACTTTTATGTGGGTTTTCACATTTCAATGATTTGTCAGTTGTAAATCTATAAGAAAATACTATTCTAAGACAGTATCAGTATCTTCCAGGTATCGTGTTTAGATTGCTTATCTAGAGACATAATTCTAATCTGTAACACGACAGCGCAAAGTGTAACAAAGCAAGTTTAGTCAACTGAACAAAATAAATTACACTATTAATTTTAATTAATTCGGAGTCTAGGAAACATTGCATTGTAGAACTTGTTCACAATTTATCGCATTTTAATATTTTATATCATAGGAGGCTAATGAACAGGTGGTCACCTGATCACCACTGTCCATAGACACCAGCAACACCATAGGAGTCACAAGTGCATTGCCAGCCTGTGTTAGTGGGGGAGGGGGGAGGGAGGTTGATGGAGGGAAGAGAGGGGGAGGTGGGCCTCTGGTGCTCTCATTGACAGAACGAAATGCAACAATGCAAGCACTGTTGCTTCACGTCGGTTTTCTCTGAAAGAATGGTAGTACCATGGGCGAGCCGATCCATTAATGCTGAAACCAGTTATAGCTTCAACGTGACTATATCACCTATGAAATCTAAACTAATCTACGAAAATCTATACTAATTACTAACATAATAAAATGGTAAAGTTTGTAACGTTGTAGGCGGTAATATCTGGATCTACAAAACCGATTTTGAAAATTCTTTTACCAATAGAAAGCCACGTTATTTGTGGAAATATATTAACCCGAAAAATGAAGAGACTTTTTTGCGATAAGGTTTGCAAAGTAAATCGGAGAAAAACGGTGGAACTAAGACGTTTCTTACGAACGCTGCCTTGATATGAGACATAATTGAGTTCTAGGGAAAAGTTGTGGACCTAGATAATGCCTACAAAAATCAGCAACAGTAGTATTTTATAAGTATTTAGCGCCCGTCGAAGGCACGGGTCAATTAGTATATAATAAGTAGAGTATACATATAAATCTTCCGAAAAATATTCCCTAAACCATAGTACAAACCGTAACTAAATCCATTATTTAGTTTAGAAGAACTAAGAGGACTCACAAACAACACAACTTTTTTTTTTATAACGTGGGGAAATCCCTTATGGATACCCACCCTCCCGGGGGAGAGGGTGGGTTATGTCCGACTCGCACGGACTAAAACCCCACGGTGTACCGTCAGACCGTGTTGTTGGGGCGGCAAGGGATCGTTCTAGCTAATCAGCCTGTAGAGCCGCCCCAACGGTCCGCCCGGCGCAAGCTAGCCGCCGGGCTCCTACCTATAAAGAGGCAGACTGGGTACACACCAACTGCCTCCTCTCGTCCGCCGGACCTGTGCAATGAAGGGAAGAGCCCTCCGGCTGCATCCCCTCGGGTCCGGCTACGGTGGCAGGAGGAGCTGGGCAAAGCGCCGCCTCCTCCTGCCGGTCCTCTGTTGGCGGAGACGGCCACTTAGAGGATCTACCTCGCGGGCCCTCTCCGCCGCCTCCTTTTGCGAGATGACCTCTTCGCAAAAGGAGGCCATTGCTCGCCACGCCTGTTCGTTGCCAAGCATGGCGGAGACCACACCCGGTAGCGACAAAATCCCCCCTACCGCCGCCGCCAGAGAGCGGCGCTGTCCCTCCCACGCAACACACTCAGAAAGCGTGTGCTACGCGGTTTCTTCCTCAGCGCCGCACTCGTGACAGGCAGCGGTCGGCTCCCTGCGAGCGATCCGGTGCAGGTACCACCCGAAACAACCGTGCCCGGTCAGTACCTGCACCAGCCTGAACGTCAGGGAGCCCCAACTCCTCCCTATCCATTCTCGCAGGACCGGGCGGACGGCGTCGACGGTGTACGTCCCGAAACGCGCATCCGCCAGGTCCTGCATCCACCTCTCTATCGCCCCCTCCCGTAACTCCCGCCTTTTAACCTCTATCTCCCTGGGAGCCGGAGGCTCCCCACTGCATTTCCTCGCCACCGTGAATTCATACACGGCGGCGAGAACTCCTGCCTCCAGCTCCCAGGGAAAGGAGCCGGCGAGCGTGAAGGCCGCCGCTGAAGACACCATGCGGTACGTCCGGATCGCCCTCAATGCAGTGGCGCAGCACGCAGCACGCGCACGTTACCGGCACCGAGGGCGTCTGCCTAGACCGGTGCCCCGTAGGCGGCTATTGCCCGCACGACTCCCATGAAGAGTCGACGGCACCCGGCACCCGGCCCCCCAATATTGGGGAGCAACCGGCCGAGTGCCACCACTGCCCCAGCTATTCGCGGCCCTGAGTCCCGCAAAATGGGGCTCGAACCGCCAGCACCCGTCCAAGGTGAGGCCTAAGTACTTCATTTGGGCCCCACCCTGATACAGGCGCCCTCCACCATTATGTGGGCCCCAGGAGGTGGCCCGCCCCGAGGCCCATGAAAAAGTATGGCCTCGGTCTTCTCGAGGACCACCTTGAGGCCCAATCTCCTTATTCGCCTGACCACGAGGGTTGTGGCCATCGTGGCCAGGCGCTCCACCTCCTTCCAGTCGTCCCCACCCGGGCTACGACTAGGGTGTCATCCGCGTAACAAATGAGGCGCGCTCCATACGGAAGTGCGCCACGGAGCACCCAGTCGTAGCCCATGTTCCACAGGAGTGGCCCCAACACTGACCCCTGTGGAACCCCCCTCTGCGTCGCCCGCCGGATCATACGCCCGTCGCCGTCCACGTAGGCGACCTCCCTACCCTCGAGGTACGCCTCCAACAGCTGCCGCAGGTACGGGGGCACTCCGAAATATCGGAACACCTCCCGTATGACACCGTGCGGCAGATTGCTGAAGGCGTTGGCGATGTCCAGGGACACCGCCAAAACCCTTTCCCCTTGGGAGATCGCCTCCATGGACAGCGACTTCAGGAGGCGCAGGGCGTCCACTGTCGAACGCCCTGCCCAGAAGCCAAATTGCGCGTCCGATATATTCGGCCCCGCTCCCTCCAGGTGCTGGGCGACTCGGGAAAAAACGACTCTTTTCAGCACCTTCCCGACGTCGTCCAGGAGGACGAGGGGCCGATACCCGGACGCGGAGTCCGGAGGGCGGCCCTCCTTCACCATAAGGCAGAGCCGCCCCTGTTTCCAGAGCTTCGGGAACTACCCGACTGTCAAACACCGGTCGAACAGCTCCCGAAGCCACCCCCCAAGATGGCCCAGTGCAAGGCTGAGCACCCGACCCGGGACCCCGTCAGGGCCGGGCGCTTTCTGCTGATTGAGGAGGCGTTCGACAGCCCTCCCCATCTCCTCCTCCGTAATTGGGGGAGGACTGTCAGGCACCTCCTCAACTTCCGCCCGAGGCGGAGGCATGGGAGGAGCCGAGAACGACACAACTAAGCAAATGGACTTTGATGCTATTTATGCGTTGCTAATGATATTGATATGTATTTCAAAATCTTTATGTATATCTATACATATAATAAAAATAAAGTGTCTGTATGTAATGTCAAAATAAAAAAATACTGATTGGGTATGAAAGTAAACACGCTTCTGATTACAAAAATGCAATTTTTAAAATTTTTCTCGGTCGGTTTGTCTGTTTTTTTCGGGTAATCTCCGGAACGAATGGACCGATATTAACGGGAATTTCACTGACAGATGGCTGAAACTACAGCGGGTTACTTAGGCTACTCTAAATTAGTGTTCGACCGCCCTCCCCTGCTCACGGAGGAGGAAATGGGTAGTCCGGTCGAGCGTGTCCGCGGCAAGCGAACGGCGCATGGACCGGATGGGGTCCCGGGCCGGGTTTTAGCATGGCATGGGGCAGTTCCGGGAGCTGTTCGACCGCTGTCTAGCGGAAGGACAGTTCCCGAAGCCCTGAAAGACGCGGTGGCTCTGCCTTATCCCTAAGGCGAGCCGTTCTCCGGATAGTGCGTCGGCATACCGGCTCATCGTCTTGTCGGAGGACACCGGGAAGGTGCTCGAAAGAGTGATCACCTCCTGGGTCGTCTGGCACTTGGAAGACGTGGGATCGCACTTGTCCGACGCGCAGTTCGGCTTCCGGTCAGGGCGTTCATACCTGAAGGTGCTCTCTGTGCAGGCGACCTCTCGGGGTCAAAGACTGTTGGCAGTGTCACTGGACATCGCCAACGCTTTCAACAACCTGCCGCATGGAGTAACACGGGAGGCGCTCCGATTTCTCCATCAGGAGCGCGCCTAATATGTTATGCGGATGACACCCTAGTCGTGGCCCAGGGCAGGGAGTGCGCAGAGGTGCGCTAACTTTGAAGATAGAAGAGGTCTTCTTAATAAGATCTTATATAATAAACGTATTACGTAAAGAGTTCCATAATCCTATTTCTTGCGGGATAAGCAAGCGTTTATTTTTTGTATGGTCACAAAATCGTGATTATAATGGCAATTTATATTAAATCTAAATCTTTGTAATAACGTTTGTAAAGTTACTATTTCATTAGTTCCTTATACAGTGTAAGTGAGCACTAAGATAGTTATATGACGGGTTACAATTCAAAATATGTTGCTGATGGTAGTAAAGCTATATGCTAATAAAGTATAGGAAGTAAAGCTCATTAGGCACGCTGTTAGTATTTATATATCCCTGGACATCGCCAACGCCTTCAGCAATCTGCCGCACGGTGTCATACGGGAGGTGTTCCGATATTTTGGAGTACCCCCGTACCTGCGGCAGCTGTTGGAGGCGTACCTCGAGGGTAGGGAGGTCGCCTACGTGGACGGCGACGGGCGTATGATCCGGCGGGCGACGCAGAGGGGGGGTTCCACAGGGGTCAGTGTTGGGGCCACTCCTGTGGAACATGGGCTACGACTGGGTGCTCCGTGGCGCACTTCCGTATGGAGCGCGCCTCATTTGTTACGCGGATGACACCCTAGTCGTAGCCCGGGTGGGGACGACTGGAAGGAGGTGGAGCGCCTGGCCACGATGGCCACAACCCTCGTGGTCAGGCGAATAAGGAGATTGGGCCTCAAGGTGGTCCTCGAGAAGACCGAGGCCATACTTTTTCATGGGCCTCGGGGCGGGCCACCTCCTGGGGCCCACATAATGGTGGAGGGCGCCTGTATCAGGGTGGGGCCCAAATGAAGTACTTAGGCCTCACCTTGGACGGGTGCTGGCGGTTCGAGCCCCATTTTGCGGGACTCAGGGCCGCGAATAGCTGGGGCAGTGGTGGCACTCGGCCGGTTGCTCCCCAATATTGGGGGGCCGGGTGCCGGGTGCCGTCGACTCTTCATGGGAGTCGTGCGGGCAATAGCCGCCTACGGGGCACCGGTCTAGGCAGACGCCCTCGGTGCCGGTAACGTGCGCGTGCTGCGTGCTGCGCCACTGCACTGAGGGCGATCCGGACGTACCGCATGGTGTCTTCAGCGGCGGCCTTCACGCTCGCCGGCTCCTTTCCCTGGGAGCTGGAGGCAGGAGTTCTCGCCGCCGTGTATGAATTCACGGTGGCGAGGATGAAGATCGGTTTAACCGTTATGGAGATAGTACTGCAGGTGAAAAGACAGTTAGCAGCTAGTTTAAATTAAAATAAACTAAATAACCTCTTATAATGTCCGCTACCTGTTGGTGAAGGTCCCGTAAAAATTGGTCCAGTCCTTTTTGAAGATAGCATTGCGGACAAAACCGTGGTTAATACCTAGTCTAATTTAGAGTAGCCTATGTCACCCGCTGGAATTTTATCTATCTGCCAGCGAAATTCCTGTTAAAATCGGTTCAGCCGTTTCGGATATTACCCGGAACAAACAGACAGACTGACACAAATTTTAAAAATTGCATTTTTGTTATCAGAAGCGTGTATACTTTCATACCCGATCGGCCATTTTTTTTATATTACATACAGACATTTCATTTTTATTATATGTATAGAAGATTACCGTTAAAATGCTTGCTTATTTGTAATGCTTATAAAACAAATATGTGAAATAATTAAATATTTTTAAATAGAAATTATAATAATTGTGGACTTCGAATATACATATATAGAGAAAGTTTTATTAAAGTGGATTTATAGTCCATTTTAGGACTTTACTTCGATGGTCCAGGCTGTGGCTCAGAATCTAAATAAACGTCAAATGTGTAAGTTTGAGGAATGACAAGAGTTAAAATTAGAGTCATAGTTGGAAGTTCATTTTCTTCCATTAACTTTGATATTTCCATAATGTTGCTACATGTTTCGCCAGAACAATGGAGGCATACTGTAGAGCATTTCAGGCCTGCTTTTCTGCAGCCACACATGCTTCCAGTTTCCTTTGCATCTGCAGAAAATTAATTTCATGAGATCGAGGGTGCTGGAAGCTTGGAAGCCTGTATTGGCATCCAAATGTTTGCATACTTTTTCCAGCCCCAATCTTCGGGATTTTGATATCTTCCGAGCCACGACTGGACTTGGTGATATACTCGGGAGACTGAAAACCAGCAGCATCTTATGTTGGAGGCAGCGATGAAAAATTAAATGAATTTATAGTCACTGTCTTAACAAATCGTTTGTATCGCAAACCGTCTAGTGAGTCGTCTTTATTACCGCCACGCCGTTTAAAGCTAAAATTTGGTAAGTTCTATGGTAAAGAAAAGAGTTAGGAATGAATAAGTTGTACGAATTTAACAACAATTTTGTAAAGATAACATAAATTACAATACAAAAAAAAAAAAAAAAAAAAAAAAAATACAAAAATTAGTTAAACATTTCGTTTCGACCGGATTCTCATGAGCATTGACGAAGCCGGTCAACTTTGGAACGCTGTAACAGCGTTTTAAATGAATGAAATAAAAAAAAAGATAGGGAAAAAAATCCTCGAAAGATCATCTACAAGTTGGTCTGAGGTTTTTTAAATATATGAAAAAAATTATAGAGCAAAAAAGAAAATTTTTATAAAAAAATATTACTATTTTTTTTGTAAGACGCATAGTTTCCGAGATATGGCCAAAAAAGTGTTTTCACCCCTTTTTCCAAGATGGCGACCGGGGGAAAAGGGTAGGGACCCCACAAACTTGAGGTTAAGCTTCAGTTGATCCCCACATGTCCCGAAAATAAAATTGCGTCCTCTAAAAAATGCAATATTCGGTCCTTAAATTGTAACATTTCAATGGACTATTATGATTAAACTCAAATTTAAGCCTTCATATACATTAGATAAGTCGAACTTCTAGGGAGATGATAAAAAAATCGATTTTCAATTACTTATGAAGGATTTCGGATAACACTTTCAATATCGAAATTTTTAAGTATACGCGCGGGTAAACCTGATTGTTGGCGTGGCGAAAGAATGAGACATGGCGACGCGATGCCATGCGCAATCTCTCTTTTAGCACTGAGCTCGCATATCAATAGTGTAATTTGAGAATTCGAAATTTAAACGATTTGGATGTTTCACATCCACCAGGCGTCCCGTGACGGTTCATTTTTTTCTTTACTATGCAAATACCTTCATGATTTAAAGGTTTCTATATAACTGATCCGCATAACAATTTATGATGGCACAGAAAATAATAAGCAAGCACATATATAAGGTAAATTCGATTAAATCCGTTTTGTGATAATAAATATTTTATTTTAAATTCAATAACAATGAAAAACAAAATTGTCTATCTGATCAAAATCAAACTTTTAGCTGACTTCGAACCAACTAGACGTGCGTATGCCATTACATCATCTGTAGTATCATTCGTTTTCTTCATCTTCCGTTTATAGGTCTTATATGGCATCACTGTTCCTTTAACCCAAACTATCATGTGATTAACATCATTTTGCTTCGGAAAATTCGAATCTATGCTGTCAATATCAGGATCCAATCTTGAATACGGCGCAGCTTCTAGTTTAGGGATACAGTCTTTCAGTGGAAACCATTTGTATGTTTCCGGGCACAGTAAGTCCGATGGAAAGAAGTTCCCTTTGTATCTCATTTTTACGCACGAATGGATGTAGAAACCCATGTAATAGTACTTTAGTTCTGGACTTATAGAATGTAATTGTCTTGTAAACTCTATTTCTCTAAAATAATAAAAAAATACATATTAATAATAATATAGTAATGCATTCTTCCAACAAAATCACTACGAATTCTAAAACAAAGTCCTTTGCCATGTTTGTCTGTCTGTTGTTCGCGATAAACTCAAAAATTACTGAACAGATTTTCATGCGATTTTCACTAGTAGATAAAGTGATCCATGAGAAAGGCAAAGGTATATTATTTGTTAAGATTTATTATATTATCACGTGAGGATAACAGCGCCGAGCCCGCCAGTGGTTAATAACATATTGAAGACATCATCGTTGTTGTTATCCGTTTTCCTTTATTATTATGGAGACTGACAACGTGCGAATTAATTCTTGTACAACAACTAATAGGTGTGAAAGAGACAGCATATCTCCTTGCCGACACTCAAAGTCACGATACAAGAAACAACTATACATTTAATTATCGCGCAAGTATTACAATACTGTAATACGATACAAAACAGACAATTATTCAATACTGTAATAACTGACAATAGACTACACAACAATAATAGTTGTAATATAACACAACAGGAAGTAAGGAAAACATCGCTTTGTAAAAGTAAAAATAGACAGATTGTTGTTGTAAGCGCTGGATTTGTAAACATATACACGGAATTTAGATAATGCCCTAGCTCAAGATCACTTTTTGCAAGTTATTACAGTCGTCAGGTTATCTAGAGACTAGCCTCTGCCCGCGATTTCGTTCGCGTGGAATAGTTACTTTGGGCTAAAACTAACATGCAGCGGAAGGTCTTAAGAGGAAAAAGCACCCGATTTTTAAATATTTTTAATTGGTGCTCCGCTCCTATTGATCTCAGTGATGATATATAACCTATAACCATCCTCGATAAATGAGCTATATAACATCGAAAGAATCTTTCAAATCAGACCAGTAGTTCCTGAGATTACACCCTACAACGTCACAAACTCACAAACATTACCTGTTTATAATATTAAAATAGAAAGAAGATGATTTAAATAAATAATACTTTATATTCGTGTTATTTTATCAATATTATTCGTATTATTTTTATCGGTCTAATTTGCAATCAGATGATATATTTAATAATTTGCACGGATATACCAGAACTAATCAGGAGGGATGCTTAGGAATATACACTATTTATATTTCAAAGCCCCATTTTCAAATCCGAAGCAATTTTTTTTTCAAAATCCTTAAACAATAATCTCATGTACAGCAGTTAATATGACAACGTGTAAAATATTCTTATTGAATCTTTTTTATACTTTATTGGTTTTTTTTAATGGTTTCACCGTAATTTCATCTGATATTAGAAGACAATGTGATCTAAGATGTTAAACACCCTAAACCTAAGAGAGTGATTCGTTCTCTAATGCAGCTGTCGGAACACATCAATAATTGCTTGGAGAAAGCCTAACCGCCATGCTATGGTTTCATCGAGATGTTTTCTTTCACCGAAAGTTCAAGACTTAGTTGCTAGGTTTCGAACCTACAGCCACCGACCTGTTGTCCGAACAGGCTATCAACAGAACTACCATCGTCTGAAACTGAAACCTGCAGTTTTGGCCTCTTCCCGCATCCCGCAGACCCTAGAGGAATCATGCTTACCACCATCTGTCTATACAGTATAGACTCTTCCGCTCTTTTACCACCTTAAACCAGTGTTTCCCAACGTAAGGCCCACGCCCCACAGGAAGACAATTTGATAGTTAAGGGGGGTAATTTAAAAATAGCCTCGACACGGCTTTAACTCTTTCGCTTTGAGTTATTTAAATGCAATGCTAGATATCGGTGATAAATTTAAGAAAAAAGGCGGATTCTTACAAAAATGCTGTGAGTAATTGTTAGGTATTTCCTTTGACATTACCAAAATATAAACTGGGTAGTTAGAGTTGTCAAGCCAAGTAAATTTTTCATTATATGTTTTGAAATTGTACTTACGATGTTTTGATAACAATTTCATTGTGACTTTTTCATTTTCATAGTGATGAAAAAAGGTTTAAAATTATGTATGGGGGGAGGGCATAAAAATTTTAGAAATGTTGAGGTGGGCATGACTTAAAAAGTTTGGGAAACACTGCCTTAACCATTGTAACCAAAGATATAGCACACCTTATAACAATAAAATTACTTTTATTTCAATACAAATATAAGCCATTATTAATAAAGTGTGTGCTTACCTAAGTGCCCCATAAGTACCCAAAGTTAAATTCATATACTGAGGATCGTAGAAAAAGTACACCGAAGATAAACACTTGGGCAATATGTCTATAACACCGACGGCTATTAATTTACCCTCCAACCAGTATTGTTGGTGGAAAGACCCATAACCACATGCTGGACCGGTCTCACTGTACTCTTCCTATTAAAGAAAAGTATGTAAAGTTCAGACGCCGTACGATTTTTGAAGTGAAAACATTTTTAGCCCCATTATGATTTCCAAAGTCGATGAAACGAAAAAACAGCATAAAAAGAGACAGACATAGACATCTATACGATTTAATGAGATAGAATACATTATACAGTGTTTCTTATTACAGGTATTTACACAGCCTTGGAGCAAGGTGTCATAATCAGCGTAGTGTATTTATATGAATATCTTACCAATTTTTTTAAGTTTCACTACTACCACAGAACTGCACACATATTTTCTATTGTAAGATGACAAAGTGACAGCACTTAACCAGATGGTGATCACATTACAATTATATAACGGCAACCATCAAGAGTCACTATCTACATATACATAGCTGATCCCATGAGAAACTAAAATATAGTCCCTATCTCGGTTTTATTTATTCAGGGTTGTCAGACAAGATAAATGTTGTATGGATGCTGTCAGGATCAAATCCCTGATACCTACTTAATTACTAGACATGATAAGTTACATTTTTTTTTAATCAAAGGAGGCAAATGAACAACACGATCACCTGATGTTAAATGATCACCACTATCCGTAGACACTAGCAACCCCAGGGGATTCACAAGTGCGTTGCCAGCCTGTATATGGGCGAGGGGAAGAAAGGAAAGGGGGAGGGAGGAAAGGAAAGGGGGAGGGAGGAAAGGAAAGGGGGAGGGAGGAAAGGAGGTGATCCTCCGGCGTTCTCACTGACCGAAAAAAACGCAACAATGCAATCACTGTTACTTCACGTCGGTTTTCTGTCTGTCGGGTGGTACTACCCCGGGCGAGTTGACTCATTCATACTGAAACCAATCAACAGTCGGACAACATATCCATACCAACTTAAAGAATGTGGAATATCTGAATACAAAGTCGCTTCATATTTGTATGAATTCTAATATAAACATATAATACTAGCCCCTGCCCGCGACTTCATCCGCGTAGTAATAGTTACTTTGGGCTAACGCTATCATGCAGCGGAAGCTCTCAAGGCGAAAAAATCCCCGACAACATTTTTCCTCGGTGATGCGTTCCTGTTAGTCTTACCGTGATGATATATAGCCTATAACCATCCTCGATAAATGAGCTACATAACATGGAAAGAATTTTTCAAATCGGACCAGTAGTTACTGAGATTACCTCCTATAACGTCACAAACTCACAAACTATACCTCTTTATAATATTAGTATAGATTTTGCTCAAAGAACTCACCAGCAACGGACTGCTTACTAAGAATTCCGTAAACTTAGGCTCAGTACATTTTTCCGGTTTATCATTATGTATAATCGTCTGATACTTGACATATACATCGTGCGTTTCTTTGGCTGTCGTCAACCACTCCTGGCTCGGTGGGTTAGTTCTTACTAATCTAATCTATAAGAGAATAAAATACAAAGATCATGATAAAAGATAAATAGTGTATATCTTAAAAGGCGAGATATGTATGTGAAAATAATGCAAAAATATAAAACACACTTAAAAATAGTACAAGAAAAATTTATATCAACAATAATATTATTATATCCTACTACTATTCTTGAATTACATAATTATGATATATTCCTACTAATATTATAAAGCTCGGAGGGTTTATTTTGTTAGTTTGGTTGGACATGGTAATCTCAGGAACTACTGGTCTAATTTAAAATATTCTATGTTAGATAGCTCATCTATAATTTTTTTTTTTTTATTGTAGCACTGCAAAGTGACTGCACTGTGCCTGATGGTAAGCACAGTACAATCCAAAAATAATAGCGACCACCGATTGACACACTGCCCATCGCCGGTCGCCACAATCATGCCGGCCTGTAATAAGCTGGATATATATGCACAGGCTGATCCCGAAACGCGACCCGTAGAAGCGAATCACTATTACGGGCTTTTTCGCCATATACATGGTGGTTGCGACCCAGTCGGGCTGTAAAACCATACCACCCCGCTAAGATCAATAGGATCGAAGCATCAATGAAGTATGTTTCAAGATCGCTTTTTTCCCTTTTGGGAGCTTCTGCTGCGTGTTAGTGTTAGTACAAAGTAGCTATTCCTCGCGGACGATTTCGTAAACAGAATCTAGTTTTATCAATAAATTGTAGATTAATTATTATACAATACTTAAAGCGTACGAAGACGCGGGCAGTTGATAGTTATTATAAAGAGCTATTAGCAACCACAAAAAATTGTACAATAGTTAACTTTTTGCACGCTATTACATACACATGAGGTCTTACACTACTTTGATATTTTTAAAAATTGAATAAAGAATTATAACACAAGTATATAATATGAATTCCTAGTTTTTATTTAACTAAGACAGACCTTCTATAAACTACCAATATATGTTCTGATTAAATTGGTATTTACATCCTGCCTATATTATTATTTTTTTCATATCATTTTAAGGAAAATATGCTACATTTGTGTCCTCATATATGTTTATTAAAATATAAAATTTAATAACAATTTGTGATTTTTTTATATTCAACTATTAATTCTAGATATAAGCTCATACACAAAGGTAAATATACAGAAATTTTATTAGTTTACTAATACAGATATGTAATTGAAATATAATAAGTGAGAGAACGAAAGAGTCTGCAAAGGAGAAGTTTGATATTAGTAAGATGGAGGATATCACGTTCACAGACAGATTACTCATTAGTGTTGCTTTAACTAAGATATATTTGTAAACAGCTGCCGTATTACCTCATTTGAGTAATTCCCACATAGATAACAGGGTTAATAACAAACAAGAAACATAATTACTAAAGAACACATAGAATGGTAATTGTAACAAAGTACCTCTAATTTTTGTTTAACTCCATCAGGCAGTTCACTTATAAAGTCTTCGATTTGTTTTTCCTTATTTTTGTTGATATTGTTTAAACTAGTGATGTCAATACCCTTCTGCTTTAGTTTTTGTAGTTTTTTTTCGAGTCTTAATTGTTTGGCTTTCTTGCATGGTGCTTTGTTTGGGTCTGGACCACAATCTATCCAAAAAAACAAAAATTATTTTGGTGATATTCAATCCAAGAAATACTCAATAAAATAAAAATATAATATAATTTAGGTACATACAAAAACCAAAATATTTTAATTACTTTGCTACTAATAAGAATATTTAAACAATAGTGACAACTAATAATTTTATTTACTCCTAGTATAGCCCTCAATTACTTTCCAGGTCAACAGCGTTTACATTTCGAAAAAAAAATATTCAAAAAAGGAGCATTGGCAGTGTCGGTGATGGAAGATGCGAAATTTCATTCGATTTATAGTTTGTACATATCAGGCAGTTATTTTATAAACTCTCTACCAGCTAGGAATAGTTAGAACTAAATAAATAAATATATATAATGCACCTGTAACTTTAGTAGATTTCTTTTGTATATCATTATGGTTATTATGTATATTAGTGCATTTCTTTTGTGTGGATGATTCACCTGAAACATTTATAAAAATAAATACCAAAAACTATTATATGGAATTAATCATTCATTCTATAAACTATAATATATGCATATTAGTATTAAAGCTATTACTGGTTTCAGAATGAATGGGTCGGCTCGTCCGGAATAACACCACCCAATCCACAGAAAACCGACGTGAAGCAACATTGTTTGCATTGTTGAGTTTCATTCGTTAGTGAGAACAACAGAGGCCCACCTCTCCTCATCTTCCTCAACTCCTCTTCGTTTCCTTCCCCCTCCCTCGCCCAACGCAAGCTGGCAACGCACTTGCGACTCCCCTGGTGATGCAAGCGTCTATGGACGGTGTTGATCACTAAACATTAGGTGACCCACCTGTTTGTCTGCCTCCTATGATATTTAATCTATATCTACACAAACAGTAAACCTTACAAAACAAAATGTCCTTCACGTTCTAATACAATGTCCTATATTTTTAAAAATTAGAACTAAATTAGAAGTGGAACTTGGAATCACAGTATGAAAAAATGAACTCAAAAATCTAATAAGTAGCAAAAACACTAGAGACAGTTTTATAAAATTCTGCGTAAAAATTGTAGAAAAGTTAAAAAAATGTAGCAAATAAATTAAGGCCAATAAGCTTTTGTATATATTTTATTAAGAACTTACAAAGGTAGATGAAGTACTTGAGGTTTTTGTTTATTTATAAAAGAATTATTTTAAGTTTTATTTTATTCATGTGTAGTCTTTGTTTTAAAAATAAATAGAAAAAAGTACAAAAACTATATTGAAGATTAATAAGAATACCCATACATATGTACATACATATATAAATAATCATTTCATTATTTTCATTATTGTAACATAGTAATAAGTCTAGTTACGTTTTTATAATAATGTGAACCTAGATAAGGTCTCTTTCTTTTGTTAGAGGATTTCCTTGTTAACCAATAAATTAAAAAAAACAGTAAACCTTACAAAATATTCTAACTACATTGGATCCCCATACTCCTACCCCTGTTTATTCAGGCAGCCTCTGTAAATCTGACACTTCTATTATTACATATAGATTTTTTTACAATTTTCGCTATAGTAGAAAATGCACAATTACAACAACAAATGTCATAGGTTCATTCCTAGTTTTTGATTATTTATTTTAAAACACCAATAAGATTTACACTAGTACAACAGTACATTACATGCATTTTAAAAAACTATATAAGTGCAACCTTAATTATAGGTGTTTACAACGTATTTAATACATTCTCCAGCAAATAACTTAAGTAAATGAGAAAGCCAAAACAGAAACAACAAAAAAAAATTAAAAACAATAGCCACACATTCTGATTTTCTTTTTAATTTAAGTTCCTTAAATAAATTTGTTTATAATACTTTGAAGCGAAAATATTAAAACGTGAAGCTCTAGACAGAGTCACAGGAACAGTTATATCAACTCTGCTTAGTAATTTTAGTGCGTCCAAGATACTTCGTACATATATACATTTACTTGTACACAATTATTATCTAATGCAAAGTTATTATTTTTCGTAATTTTTATAGCATTAACATTAATTTTATAGTAAAACTTAAGTTCTCTATCATGTTGTTCAGTTTACTAAATTCGACATACATAATAGAATCTTATCATTGGATCTGTAATTTATCTATAATCCGAAAAATTCGATAGTTCAACACTGCCTTGAAAAACACTTGTCTGATGAGAAGAAGTTTCACTGTAATATAAGTGCATCATCATTCATTCCTCCAGAAAAAGTACAGTTGCCAAGGAATAGGTTAAATCTACATTAACATGAGCAAAGCAGTGGTCAAAAGCTAGTGTAATAATAATATATAGAGTACTCAATACCTCCAATATAACATACCTTTCAAACTGTTTTCTCCTTCACTCAACCTTTCCACATCATGACACAGTGTAGTAACATCCTTTATATCAATAAACTGATGTTCTTTAGTAGTTTCCACAAATTGTTCTACACCTTCCTCAAAACCCTCCAAAGCCTCAGATCCACTACTACATGTCGACATTTTTCTGTTAACATTGTCTGTTTGGTTGTTACTATTAACCAAAAACTTGTTAAGATTTTTTAGAACTTTTTTTTGAGATTTACTGGGTTTGAATTCTAATGCTCGACAACTAAAATTAATATGAAAAGAATATATTGTATAAATGTCTTTAAAATTAATTCGGTAAATATAGTAGTATTTTTGAATAAAATCACGAACTGTATTATAACAAAGAGTAAAAAGTGGTTATAAACATATTCAGTGTTATTACAAAAAAGTTAAATATGTATTGAATATTTTGCTTTTTATAAAATTTTGCACTGCGCTCGCCGAACATACAACATCTTGCACTTTTATCTCTGTATAGTTAGGTTAAGTCAGGCTTGCAAAAAGCACAGTGCATTTAATAGGAAAGTATCAAAAACTTTTTTAAAGCAATTATTAAATACATATTTAACTTTTATGTAATAACACCTATTAAGTATAGAAAGTGTCATATAAATAATACATTTTATATTTATTATATATTCTTCTGATTTCAATCTTGATAGCATTCAACTTAGAATACAACATCTGTATAAATTAACCTTTACCTGCCTGAAGCGGCATTCCCGCCAATAAATCTTGTATAGAAACAGTATCTATATAAATACTTAAAGAGTTAAAAAGAGAAAACTTTCTAAGGATTAAGGATAAATACTGGAAATTGGAAATATGTTACCAATTTGAATCATTGACATATTGCGAAATCGGTCTCAAATGCAGGATTAAATATTCACTTACTTTTACCGACAAATTCACTCATCTTAATATAAATTTGACCTATCCCTCTGGTACAGAGATATAAGAGAGGTAAAGATATGTTATGTTCTTTTCTCTACCCCTGACAGTGTGAATGCAAAATTTCATATTCAGTGGTCAAAAAGTTAAGGTTTGAATGCTTAACACACATACACACTTTCATCTTTATAATATTACCTAGAATTCATGTTGTAATTCATTCATTTTAACATATTACTTATATCACCTCTTAATAATATAAGTACTGAAACTTTCATGTAATTCATTACAGATACTTTTTTTTTTCATTGTAGCATGGCAAAATGACTGGACTACGCCTGATGGTAAGAACAGTACAATCCAAAAACCTGGATACGCACAAGCTGATCTCGAAATGTGACGCTCAGAAGCAAGTCACTATTATGGGCTTTTTCGTCACATACACGGTGGTTGCGACCCAGTTGGGCAGTAAAACCCTACCACCCTGCTTTCGCCATTGCCTCGTTTGTTATTCGGCAGGGTGCACCATGTGCAGGTGAGGTTGGCTTGGGTGTCTTAAGTTTTATGATGTTATTCGACACCCCTTACACCCCAAACTTTGCAGTAATTTTACCTCTGATCACATAGCAATTGACATAGTAATAAAATTTACACATGGTAATTATTTTAACAACTATTATAACTTGAATAACATACATATTATCATTATATAAATCATTTTACAAACCGTATTGTATACATAGGACAACAAGTAACATCCATTGTCGGTTTGTAACAATATTTACCAGATCTTCTCCAACCTCTATCAATTAAGTCCTGGTAATCAGCTACTGTTAAAGTATATGCCCACATACCTATAATAAATGGATAATACATTATAATTAAGTAAAGGACGACAGACACGAAATATATTAATATTTGCCTTATGCCTGAGTATTTAACAAAGAAAATACTAATACTCTTCGACAAAGGTTTAGTTTTAATTTTTTCAATGAACCTGATGTAGTTCAATTGATTGATTGAAATAAATTAAAATTTCGATCGGTAACATTATTATGTTAATAAGTAATATTTTTTTTAGTATAACAAATAAAAACTTACCATGGCTAAAATTAGTATCAGGTCTGCGACAATATCCGCATCTATAACTCTCGTGTTCAGCGTAATATTCGACAATACTGCGTGACATTATAATAAGGATTCTTTCATAAAAAAACTAGAAAAATAATAATATATAAGGAACGTTATTCCAACTTTGGAAACACAATAACCTTCCCTACAATATGAAGTACTCTGCGAAAAACTAAATTTCTCGGATCTTTCAACAAATCACATTTGATAACAATCATGACATTAATGACAGCGGACATATGTTGCCACTTCCCCTGCAAATTATGTTGCAAAAAGGTACTAAGCAACAACAAAATGGTACTAAAGTACTAATGGTACGTCATACCAAATCGTAAAAATTTGTTACTTTATAGAAGTGACTAATTGTAGCTCAACAATAAAATAACATGGAAGAAAGTGAAGAGAAGATTCTTTACTCCGTGATAGAATAAGCATTAAAAAAATATAGATTCACATTAAATATATTTTTAATTTTTAATAAAACGTCGTATTTATCTTCCCTTTTTTATACTTTATAGTCGACGTTTGTCTACAGTCTCATCTGATGTTTAGTGAAGACATAGTCTAAGATGGTAAACACACTAAACTAGAGGGATTTGCTGCCCGAACACAGCAACAGGTGCCTAACAACAGATTTTCAATTTGTTGATTATAATTAGCTAGGCGGACTTAGAAAAAGCTTTACACTACTATGCAAAACTAACATTTGGCCACTACATCATTTAAAACAGACTAAATATTTAGATGTATATATATTTAATATTATATATTAATATTTAATATAGATGTTAACACGCTTAATATTAAATCGATTTTCGCCTATGAAGAACCATGTTTATTGACGTGGTATCCAAGTAGAAGCAAAATGGCATAGTCAATTCGATCAAAAATTAAATTAATTCTCGTTTAAAACAGTTATGTCACAAAATAGATTCGACCATAGCATTTTTAATGTTTTCATTTATTTAATAGATAGTTTCACTTTGAAGCAGCTTTGTTTTTCATATGTAACATTTTTGTATACAGTACTCTATATACTAATTATAAGTACACTTCATGTAATTTTTAAATGTCTAAAACTTTGCGTAACATTTCTGCTGTAAAGTCTGATACTCAGCCTTGAAAACCTATGCCTATTTATATAAATAATCGTACACATATACTCACATTACACTAAATCTATAGGTTTTTTGTTTTTAGAGCTAGCTAGCTTTCACCGACAATAATATTGAAGAAGAATTAACAATCACTTATTGATATCTTCCAGTAGTTATAATGAAGAGCCTCTTTAATATATTCGATTAAATCATAGCTTGGGAACAAATAACATTGTTGTTAAACGGTAAGTTATGTGTACTGTAAAATCAGGCAACATTGCCACTTTTTCCGTACGACAATGTTAAAATCGGATTTATTGCACAAAATTCTAAAAAGACATAAACAAAATCGACTAAAATCATAGTATATTTTGTAGACTATTTAGATATAGTAATATATTAGTGTTATAAGTGAAATTTAATACCGAACTCTGCCAAAATATTTTATAGCTAAGTCAACTGTAACGTACGGTAACATTGTTTCACCTAAATTTAGCAGAAAATAAACAGATTTCCACAAAAGAGATAATGAACAACCATGATCAAACTTGTACGCAGCTATAAACTCATGATGGCTATAGAATTATTATCGTAAAAATACACTTTTTCATAAATATGGTAAATTCCAAGAGCCGATTTTAATTTTTTCGCACTAAAAAGGAAAAAACGTCAGGGTTGTCGAGTAGAACAAATTTTTATTTACTTAAAATATATTAAAATTGTTCGAAAAACAAAAGCAATATATTACATTTTAAGGATATGTTCAACAATATTACATATCCATATACCACCAGCTAAGTTTCTATCGAAACTGTAAATTAGTTTCAATAATTACATAATCTCAAAATGCTTTGTAACAACTCTTGTACCCATAAAACTATGGCAACTTCAACATCACTTTATGACTATACTGGGTTGCTAAATTTGCCAAAAATTATTTTCTGAGGACGATTAAATGATATCGAAGTAAATAATTATTAATTCATTAAATCAAATTAAATAAAATAAACTATCAAAAGTTGACTTGCCTCTATAAAGATTTTCCCATATTTTTTATTAAAGTTTTGTTTTCTTTTTTATTGTAGCACGGCAAAGTGACTGCACTATGCCTGATGGTAAGCACAGTACAATCCAAAAACAATAGCGACCACCGATTGACACAATGTCCATCGGCGGTCGCCACTATCATGCCGGCCTGTAATAAGCTGGATATGCACAGGCTGATCCCGAAACGCGACCCGTAGAAACGAATCACTATTACGGGCTTTTTCGCCATATACATGGTGGTTGCGACCCAGTCGGGCTGTAAAACCCTACCACCCCGCATAGTTTCGGAGCACACAATTTTGTATATGACTGAGTTACCGTAAAAAGTAAATGTTGTAAATAAACAAATCAAATTTCATTTAAAGACATCCCTATGTAATTAAAAAGTGTGTAATAGACATTAATACTTCAGAAGTTGGTGTATGGCAAATAGAACATCCGACGGCAAAGTTGCCAGATTTCACGATACTTAAAAGACTTGTATCCATCTAGTAGCCTTAATAGATAAAAAATGTTAAGTTCTTTTTATTTTTTTTATGTCCTAGGAGGCAAACGAACTGGTGGATACCTGATGTTAAGTGATCACCACCGTCCATAGACACTTGCAACACCAGAGGAGTTGTAAGTGCGTTGCCAGTCTATGTTGGGGGAGGGTGGGAGTGAGGGGAAGAAGGGAAGAGGAGAGGGGAGGGGGAGGAGAGGTGGGTCCAAAGAGTATAATGAGTATTATAGGAAGGTGGGCCTCCGGCGCTCTCACTGACCTAACGAAACGCAACAATGCAAACACTGTTACGTCACGTTGGGTTTCTGCGAGAGAGTGGTACTACCCCGGTCGAGCTGACCCATTTATATTGAAACCAGTAATAGATTCAGTGAGGCTCTGCCACTACAACGCTTTTAATTTAAATTGACAGGATCCGGAGTTTTTGGCAAGATTTTAGTCTATCATGTAGTTGATTTTATATTTTATTCATAATCTTGTGTTACTTGACTCCATATTGTGTAAAATTGGTGGTGTTTTAGGTAATATCGTTCGTTTATTGTACCTAAGTGAAGCGAATAGAAAATAATACCACGGAGCATTAATCCTGAGATGCCACAAAAATTTCCTGGAATGTTTTAATAAGTGAATCACCATCAAGTTGAAAAATTGCAATAATCGCACGACACTTTACCTGAATATCGATTTTGTAAATTACCCTGATAATTTAAAAATTATCTTTGACTTTATCAAGTCTACGCTCAGAGATATTTGAATAATTTTGTTTTACGAGGACTCGAAGATTAAGCAGATAAAAAATGTCTGAAATAGTATATGTACAGAAGATTTGGTGCGTATTAACTTGGACATAGAAGAAAACTGACTAAAGAATACATAAGAGCTATCCGTATTGACAACTTCAGAATTGGCAAAAGAAACCACTTTCACATTAAGAAGGTAAAAAAACTGCTTAAAAAATTTACGAAATATTATATAGAAGATTTGGCGCTTATACTCTTACATTAACTTGGACAAAGAAAACTTGCTAAATCTATATATTAATACGTGAAGCCAAAAAATTGTAACCCTTTTTAACCTATTCCCGTCAACGGGTGAACTTGATATTTGGCATAGTTAAAATTTATATGGCGGAGAAGTGCAGAAAGCTATTTATTTTATATAAAATGCATTAGAAGTACATTTAATTAATTAAAATATGCGCTACTCACACTACTACTCGAATTTTACACAACATATACACACATGTAAATAAAAAAAACATTTTGACAGCCGTCAATGCGAAGGAGGTTGCTACGCTCGACTATATGTATTTTTTAACTCTTAAGTTCCAATTACCATTTTTTTCCTCCTACATTCAACAATGATATTATAACATACAACTATTATTGTAATGTTTATTATTTTTTATGATAACTCAATTCAAATGATGATTTCATAAAAGAAAAGAGCCAAATAATACTTTGTATAATCAAAATAAGAACTTTGTTCATAAAAGTAATCCATGACTCAGACCTCCGCGGTTACAATGTTGCAATTCAACCAAATTTATTTTAATTAAAATAATTTATTTTCAAAAGCTAATGGTAGTATTAAAAACATCTTTGTCTTGGATTCACCATTTGATTGCATTGTGGATCCATTACTTTTCCAAACAATGATACTGAGCATATCACTATTTCTCATAATGAAGAGACTACATTTAATTCAATATCACCCAGAAATACCACCCACCCATGGTGTCGTGTAAAATTAATTGAAAATTGTGTCATGGGTTGCGATAAATTTCTATATTTTCGTAAAGCTATGTTTGCTTAAAATTATATATTATATAGCTTTTTCACGTGATTTTTGTTTCAAATTTATAATAAATTTCAGTTTTCATTTACACATCGACTTTTTTTATGTTCATATAATTAAAGATCATGGAAAATGGCAAATAACTGAGTAGCCATGGTGAAAACCTTTGATTATAGAAGTATAATACCCTTTGACAAAAGAACTCTAATAAAGTTCAAACTTTAAAAAACCACTGGGCGCCCACTAGTAATACATAAAACTACCTATATTTACAACTTCAGAATGGGCAGTATGAATTAATTTCTTCGCCTGTCCTATTGGACGAATATTACTACTGTTACTTGCCAGGATCCTGGTGCATTTAATTCAGATTTCTAGACTCTTCAATTATTGTTGTACTTTCGAAATATAGAGATTTGTTGGACAATTCAATAAGGCATTTAGTCTTTTTTAAGTCCTTCTAGCTAGCAACTACCTTCAAGTTGAAAATCCGTCGCCAAGCACCTGATAAAAGTCGTGGTGCCCTAGTGGTTTGACCGGTGGAATAATATTTCTGTGTTCGCAGGTTCGAACCCCGGCATGTAACAACGAATTTTTCGGAATTCGCGTACATTTGCTGATTTAAATTGGTAACACTAGGTGAGGAAACCTGAACCTGAGAAATGTTCTTGTAGTATGTGTGGATTTCTCAGAGATTGAAATCGCCAATACTGGGCTGGCGTGATGATTACGCCCATACCTTCCTTCGTGAAAAGGCCTATGGCCCTGCAGTGGGTGTCTTACAGGCTGATGATGATGATGAAGCACCTGATAGTCTGTTCCAGCAGCTGAAAGTCATCTCCTCTATATTTAGCCAGTGTTATTACAAAAAAGTTAAATACGTATTAAATACTTGCTTATTGCAGTACAATGCATTTAATATGAAAGTAGCCAAACATTTTTAAAGCAAGTATTCAATACGTAATTTACATTTTTGTAATAACACAGATCGTATTTACCAAATGCTATAACTTACAAAGCATAAAAATGTGTTGAGGTATGAAAATTATCCTTATGTATAGGAAGTGTCATTCAATGTTTGTAATTCAGTGGGCGCTGTTGAACTTAATAAGTAAAATTTATGTAATGTTCAAATTCGATCGAAAAAATCACATTGAATTTTTTAGTTTTACTTTCTGTTTACTTGAACAACTTTCAAGTGCATACAGTGTCAAATTCTGGTAATATCCTGTAGTTACTGTGGTTCTATTCTGGCAATATAATGAACTTTTATGTCATAAATTTCGGTAGAGTCTTTATGGAAATGACATTATAACATAAAAGCTGTAATGTCATTGCCTTTTGGATGAAACATACGTAGTATCCCCGTGGTAGTCTGTGATAGAAACCTATATGGGAAACTTCTTCTTACCTCAACACTTCATAGTTATAAATTTGATTTTTGATTGAACGTTAGTGGTTGTTCCTGACTTATTTTCTATTTTTTCTAACTAGAAAGAACAACTGTTATCTTCTACTTTTATTTATTTATTACAAAGTATAATAATATGTATGTAATTATTTTCTATAATAAAAAGAAATATTATTTATGTCATTTCTTTAATGATATTCTTAGCTTTGATCGTGTAGAACTGACATCTTCATCCAACTCTATTATGTTCGACATAGTAGAAATTTTCTGTTTAACATTTTGTTTTCTTTGATGTCTAGAACATTACAACGAAATATCACTATCTTAGTAATATAAAAGAACTTATAACGGAGGTATTGTATTCATAAAGTTCACATTTTTAAATGAGATCGAGAATAGACAAACATAGAGAATAGACGGGGAAGAAAAGAGAATATAATTAAAATATTGTTACAAAATATATAACAAGCTACTTATATATTAAATACGTAAATAATCAAATCTATTTGCTATTGTTTACTAAGTTTAAAATCCTTATTTATAAAGTAGTCCGGTGAAGCTGTTAAAACCTTGCCAGGTCAATAGCGTAGTCAGATCGGGAAGAAAAAACCTTATTTATAACAAACAATACGCCATGCAAATTGATTAAATTTTTGATATCCATAGAGTAAGTATGAACGGTTTTGTTTATGTTCACCTAACTTGTTATTAAATAATAGTAAGTTAAATTGTTCACGGTAACACACTTAATTTTATTACCATCCCAATATGATTGTTAATACCATCATATTAATGTTTTAATTTTGTTGGTTAGTAACTACTGCTTAGGTAACATATGTGTTTTTTGTATGTATATGGCAATGAGTTTTCTAATTATATTGATGCATTAAATACGTAGATACAAATAATTATATCTATACGAATATTATAAAGAGGTAAAGTTTGTAAGTTTGTGACGTTGTAGGGGGTAAACTCAAGAACTACTAGTCCGATAAAAAAAAATTTCAGTGTTATATAGCTAATTTATCGAGGAACGCTTATAGGCTATATATCGTCACGCTAAGACCAGTAGCAGCGGAGCACTAATGAAAAATGTTTCAAAATTGTTTTTTTTCCTCTTGAGAAATTCGCTGCGTCTTAATTTTTTTTTTCTCGAACTGACTAAGCTATTGACCTAGCAAGGTCTTAACAGCTTCACCGGACTAGCGCTGCGTCTTAACGTTAGCCCACAGTACCTATTACTACGCGAACGAAGTCGCGGGTAGGGGCTAGTAGTTCATAAAATGTATTACCAATGTAATTGTTGGTTATAATTTAAGTATCCATAGAAAAAATAATAAATTTGTAACCAACCTATATACTCCAGAATTCCATGCTTGAACTTCAGTTTCTCCCCATATTAAAAATATACAACCGCTCAGAAATAATAGAGTGGCATGAAAACACCAGATATGCTTCCAAACGTGCGGTGCATTCTGTAATTTTTATTGAAATCTTACATGTTTATAATATCAATATATTATAGTACTGTAGCGACACAGTATAGCGCGTGCATAGCAGTTTGTCTGCGTGGACAAATTGCGAGACACACGCCCGACGCTGCCTGTCTCAGTCCTATAAATAAGACACTACATACTGAGACTCAGTCTCCTCCGACCGATCGCAGAACACGTCCATTCATAAATTGTTGTGATAACTGTACTAGTTAATTGCAATAAGTAAATACCATTCCAAAAATACCATTCGGTGTCTTTATTGACTCACATCTCCTCAGTAAATTGGTAAAGAGTAAATGGTAAAGTACTATTATATTGCTATATTATAAAAACATTACTTCGTAATTTAATGACTACTATAAATATGTGACATTTTTAACTTTATTTTTGGCAATCATTCTTTCATATTATTATCGCCATTATCACGTAGTCAATAATAATACAAGCGTCGTGTGAATCCATATTGTAACAAGATGGTGGATCTTTTGTTAGAACCTTCCAGGGAGTTTTTGTGGCAAATCAGAATTTAACGCTCCGTGGTATTATTTCCATTCACTTCACTTATGCACAATAAACTAACTATATTAAGTAAAACACCACCAAATTTACAAAATATAGAGTCAAATAACACAAGATTATGAATAAAATATAAAATCCACTACATGACAGACTAAAATCCCGCCAAAAACTCTATGTGACAATTACATACGGAATATGTTTGCGTGACTTTTCCGACACCAAGAGAGACAATGATACCGGAAAAGTTGGCTATAATCTTAATTACTGCGTTTATTGAATTCATGAATGTCGGGGTTAATTCCTGAAAATAATACCGTAAATCAATTAAAATCGACTACCGGATTTTTTCGCAAACCTAAACTGCTTAATTAAATCTGCGATAAATCTGTATCTACTAGAAAATAATATTTTAGTTAATATGTATACATATCTATATTTATACTAATATTATAAGTTTTTGAATTTGTGACTTTGTAGGGAGTAATCTCAGGAAGAACTGGTCCGATTTGAAAAATTCTTTCAGTGTTATATAGCTCATTTATCGAGGAAGGTTATAGGCTATCACGCTATAGCATCACGCTAAGACCAATAGGAGCGGAGCACCAATGAAAAATGTTTCAAAACCGGGATTTTTTCCTCTTAAAAGTTATGGCTGCGTATTAGCGTTAGCCCAAATTAACTATTCTACGCGGACGAAGTCGCGGGCGTGGGCTAGTACCCAATATTTTATGCAACTTGCGCAACTCGTGTAACATTGCGTATGTCTCACACAATCATGACACATTCTTTACTAATGTTTTGAGTAATATTTTTATATACATTATTTAACAAAGTCCGCGTGGAATAGCTACATTGGGCTGACGCTAACATGCAGCAGAAGCTCTCAAGAGGAAAAAAAACGATTTTGAAACTTTCTCCACTGATGCTCTGCTCTTATTGGTCTTAGCGTGCTGATATAGCCTATAACCTTCCTCGATAAATGAGCTATATAGCACTGTAAGAACTTTTCAAATCGGACCAGTAGTTCCTAAGATTACCCCCTACAACGTCACAAACTCACAAACTTTACCTTTTTAAAATATTAGTGTAGATATAAGAATAGCCCGAGGTTACATTAGTAACATAAACTTATATGTACTTATAGTAAAAACTTATATATACTTATATGTTTTCCTTATAGGGTAAAAAATAAATATGCATGTAGTGAAGAACTTTACAATAACTGAAATTTATAGAGACAACTGTACCACATAATTATAGCACAACACAAGTTAATTAGAAGAAGTAAAATGAAGGAAGAAGAATTAACTTCTCCGAATAACAAGATTAGTCAAATCAAATCAGATCAAAAATACTTTATTCAGTTTAGGCCCTAATAGGGAGGATACTTATGAACGTCAAAAACTACCACCAGTTAGGAAAACAACCCAGTCATCGAGAAGAACCGGTAAGAAACTCGACGAGTATATTTTTTTACCAATACATCATACAATAGCTTTTAATGGATGCACAGAGAGAATTCCAGACATCACTATCATTCACATACTGAACCACTCTATAATATCCTTTTGACAATAAAACCTGCTTGACGTGGTGCTTAAATTAATAGTCCGGCAAATCGGTAACATGCTTTGGGACTTTATTTTAGAACCAAACACTATTACCCTAAAAAACTATTACTGGTTTTTCTAAGTCTGAAACATGCGACGACCAGCTTATTACAGTTTCTAGTATTTGGATTATACTGGTCTTTTATTAAAATTCAGTTTTTCAAAGTTTTTACGGACATACATTAAATTATCAAGAATGTATTGTAGAGTTAAAATTGGGGCATTGATAGCATAATATTATTTTATCAAATAATAAGTCACCAACATAGCACAAATCCGAAGTGAGATCCATACCAGCAGCAGTTAAAGCAACAGCTATTGTCAATAATATTGGTCCAGGAACTACGGGCAAGAACCACGAGGTAGCCACCAATAACCCGGGAAGAACGTGTGCTTAAAAAAGAAATAACATAATTTTAAAGTTATCTATTTTGGTGTTAAACTCACGTGTCATTCAACACATACTTACATACAAATATAAAATATTTTCTTATATGTTTGATACGTTTTAACTCAGTATTATATTTGTACCAGTGATAGGTTTGTATAAGTATTGTACCAAGTACTAATCGCAGTAAAAAAGGTAACGCTGTCAACGCTGATGCCTGTTTGAAATAATATTTTAATTAACTTAATTAAAACATTTACATTAATTCTAAATCTAACATTTTACATCCGGAATAATACTTAGTAACAAACATTTCAAACACTACAAGTGGTGGATAGCAACCAACCGGCGCGGTGTACCCTAAAAGCTGGTTATTTTGTAGCATTGTATAGTAATGCTTATAGGTTGATCTGAGTAATTATATTCGGTGGATTAATGTTACTATTCTATACTACGTTAGAGCCTTTTTTTGTATCACAGGAGTTAAACGAACAGGTGGGTCATCTGGAGGTAATTACCGCCGTCAATAGACACTAGCAACACCAGTGGAGTCGCAAGTACATTACCACCCTGTGTTTGGAAGGGATGGGGGAAGGGGGAGGAGGAGAGGAGAGGGGAGGATAGGGGAGGTGGTGTCTCCGGCGTTCTCACTGATCGATCGAAACGCATCAATGCACTGTTACTTCACGTCGGTTTTCTGTGTTTCGGGTGGTACCCTGGGAAAGTTTATTAAATAAAATCTTTGTTATGGTTAGTGTGTATAGTCGATTACATTACACGTGAAATGTGTTAAATAACTTATAACATAAGTACATACTAGAAACTTACTTGGTAAATATTTAGTTTCACAACCTTTGAATAATATAGAGGACCATGAATACATAAAGAGGTAATCATCCACGAGTAACCGAAGTTTAATATACATAGAGCCCAGAACGGAATTGATTTCAAGATTAATTTCCACGGTGCTCGAGAGTTTGTCACCTGAAATGTTGTATGTTGAATGTTCTGTATATTTATTTAATTATACATATTGAAGGATAATGTTTCACAAAATTATAGGAACAATCCGATGCTTAAATCAAAAAGGTTTATCTATATTGAAAAATGGGTCTTTGGAATTGTTTTGTTTTTTTTTTACATCAAGAACGTATAAAAAATGACTCTTAATTTGTCATACTTAGACTGTTTAGATATTATTAAAATGAATTAATTTGTACTTATATTATTATCTAAAAATAATTAATAATATATAAATAACAGATTTTCATGTGGTTTTCAGCAGTAGATAAAGTGATTCAGGAGGAAGGTATGATATATAATTTATCAAAGCTTTTTTTATTATCAGGGTGAGGCAACGCTCGCCGGGACGGCAAATAAAATATATAATACCATACTATATATAATAGCATTTGCCAGTGACTTAGCTCACGTTAATATTGCTTTGGGCTATCATTCGGAAATAATATTTATTCATCTGGGTGAATTACCCTACATCCATTCCTATACCACTGCAAAATTTTGGGGTGTAAGGGTTGTCGAGTAACATCTTAAGACTTGAGACACCCAAGCCAGTGCTCCCAGCTGATCAACGAATGAGGCAATGGCGATAGCGGGGTGGTAGGGTTTTACAGCCCGACTGGGTCGCAACCACCATGTACATGGCGAAAAAGCCCGTCATAGTGACTCGCTTTTGCGCGTCGCGTTTCGGGATCAGCCTGTGCATATCCAGTACCGGGTGACTTTTGTCATTATGGCCGGCATGACAGCGGCGAGCGATGATGGATGATCTGTCTCTCGGTGGTCACCACTGTTTTTGGATTGTACTATGCTTACCATCAGGCACAGTGCAGTCACTTAGTCGTGCTTCAATAATAATAAAAAAAACGTATATGTAAAATTTCACGATAACCAGAGGGCCTAGCCAAGTTGCTTATCTACAATCGCTAACACAAATAGAAAACGGAAAAATGTATGGAGATGACATATCTGAACGCTATATCACGTTTTCTATTTGTGTTAGTGATTGTAGATAATCAACTTGGCTAGGCCCCAACAGAAATTTTACTATAACCAGTTGAGTAAAAGCGTAGCGTAAAAGCAAACTAATATTCGCTGTTATAGTAATTGTAAGGATTTGTACTTAGAACAGCAATATAAATTAAATTAAATGTAATATTTGTTTACTTAAGAATGATATTTATTAAAAGCGTACTTGGATTGTAAAAATCGTTTCAACGGTGTTAGTCAAGTACGTTAACTCTTCTTCGGTAATACACGGATGATTTCTGGGACTATCTGTGACTACGAGCACCCATAAAGCTGACCAAATAATCTGAAGTGATCCAAAGATATAAAAACCGACTGGCCATCTCGAGTAATACTCTATTGCAGCGCAGATAAGGAATGTTGAAAAGGTTCCTGTAGTTATGCCTGGAAAAGTGCATTTCAAGCCAATTAATGAAACAAATTAAAGTCAATAACTGCTTTAAAGAACTATAATCAAACTATTTTATTGCCTTTTTGTGTTTTTTTATTAATCCTAGATGTTGTTTTCTTACTGATGCAAACACTCTGCATATTAGTAAAATGCTACTTTAACCGAATTGAAGATCAAATACAATGATACGTATTTAATTGACAGAGATAACAATCAAAATCTTCATTTTTGTAAAATGTTACTTTAATACATTCATGTCTATATTAAGCGATTATAAAACTTTTATTCAAAAATATTCTAAGCCTTCACAATTTATATCATGCATCAGAAAAAATATAAGTTTAAATATGTAGTTACTAATATATAGACTTTGATCTCTCATAGCTTACCACAATATGCCCACATGAAATGTAGTCTTTCAATTGGCGGTACCCAGTGTCTCAATACTTGAACCATACTAGGTTGCATAGCACCCTAAACAAATATTTTTTCATATAAATGAAATGAGTAATAATTATCAACTTTATCATATCGCCTTCATGCTCGCAAAATCAGAATAACATTTCTATAATCAAAATAAATTAAATGCATGATTTTATACAAAAGCTAAACCATAAAAGGAACAATTTAAAGGTAAGATATCTTCTAAGAAAGGAAATTTATATTGTAACTGAGGAGTTAATTTGTCAAATTCAGCCGAGGTCTTTACAGAGAGAGAAAGTCATGTTAAGAGAGAGAAAGAGTACTTTTAACCGTATTGTAATAGATAGTTATTATTGTATACTCATATTATAAGTTTTTTAAAACGTAAAATTTATGTAAAAGATATTTATTTATTAAATAAAGTACCGGGACAACCGAGCCTAGGTCGGTTCTATCAAAAGCATTTTGAAACTAAAATAAACGGTTAGGTTTGCCTCAGAAAATTAGTATTTTTTATAAAGTATATATATTAAAAAATATATCTCTTTTGCTGTCACTCGGATTCGAACTGGGGTTAGATGGATTTTTGAAGCAGCCGATTTCTACGTGAGCTATTTTCGTTTTGACAGCGACGGCGAAATTTACCTTTATATTCTACAGTTATCTATGAATGAAATCTAGCTAAATCGTTTTATCGTCCCCGATACCACCTGCATACTAAGTTTCACGGAAATAGTTGACGCCGTTTCCGATATCCTGAATATATAACGATATAAAAATATACAAGAATTGCTCGTTTAAAAGTATTAGAAGAAAACTCATATAAAAAAAAGTTATGTATTAATAAAATCTAGCTAGATCGATTTATCGTCCCCGAAACCACGTACATACAAGTTTCATGGAAATAGCTGACGCCGTTTCCGAGATCCTGAATATATAACAATATAAAAATATACAAGAATTGCTCGTTTAAAGGTATTAGATAGATAGATAAAGGTCT
This sequence comes from Antheraea mylitta, assembly GCA_014332785.1. Taxonomy (NCBI): domain Eukaryota; kingdom Metazoa; phylum Arthropoda; class Insecta; order Lepidoptera; family Saturniidae; genus Antheraea; species Antheraea mylitta. The sequence goes on along the minus strand of JACEII010000004.1, from coordinate 5,271,969 downwards.
TAACTAACTGCACAAAATCCTTTAACGATTCGAACAATAAATAATGCCCAGAAATGGTAATACGCTGATGCTGGCGCCAGACAACATAAAATACCGGAGACTAGACCAGAAATACCGACCACCCATTTAGGACCAAGTCTGCAATTTTTTTTATAAATTTAAATCAAACTTATTTAATGCATGTATAGATAAAGAAAAGTGGTGTTATTACAAAAAAGTTAAATACATATTGAACACTAGCTTTAAAAGGTTTGGGTACTCTCGTATTAAATGCACCACGCCCGCCGAAAGTTCGACATCTTGCTCTTTTATATCGCTTTGGTTAGGTTAAGTTAGATTTTTTTTTCTCGAAGTGACTACGCTATTGGCCTTACTGGTCTTCACAGCTTTACCGGAGTACGGTTAGGTTAGACTTGCGAGAAAGGATAACGCGAACTTGCGCGAACTTGAACTGAACGCGGTGCATTTAATACGAAAGTACCCAAACTTTTTTAAAGCTAGTGTTCAATACGTGTTTAACTTTTTTGTAATAAAACGGATAATGTCATGGTCTAACCTGTCTCCGAGATTATGAAATATGGGAAAACAAATACAGTAGCCTATATGATACGCAGCAAACAACCTTGCAGTATTCATATCATCCCAGCTAATAATGTCAACAATCTGAAAATTAGTATGTTATTAATCATTAAATATTATAAAACAAAGTCTTCCACCGCGTCTGTCTGTCTGTCTGTCTGTCTGTTCGCTATACATTCAAAAACTATTGATCAGATTTTCATGTGGATCATTAATATGTACAGTAATTCAATAGGAAGGTTTACGTATAGAACTTGTTGTTTTTTTTTTTTTTTAAATTGGTTGAAATATAAAGATAATTTTGGAGGTATCGGAAAAGCAAGCCGTCTAGGAACTTTCATCGACAACGCCGTCTAATCCCTTTGAGATATAACAAAACAACTGAGGTAATAAGCGAAGCAGACGAAGTCACGGGTATTAGCTAGTATTTGAATAAAACGAACTGGGACTAGATAACTCTAAGTTAAATAATGTTAAGTAATTTAAACATACTAGTGTTTTCACTAAACCTAAGTTTCTCCATATAACATTAGCTATCTGCCAGGAAAACTATAGTCAAAATGATCCAACTATTTTGGAGATTAGCCGACCAAACAGACACACATTTTAAATATTGTTTTTTTATCTACTTTTCTCTCGTACTTACGCCGCGTTGTCATTAAAATTATAATAACTTTTGATAGAGTGAATCAATTTTAATGAAATAAAGACTAAATTACATTTGAACATATGTTTTATGGTTGGCGAGGTTTTATCGTAGTCACAGTATTTTAACAGTGATTCGTGTTATTACAAACAGACAGGCAGACGTTTCTAAAAATCATTGAAATGTATTATATTACTTATTCCTACAATAAGTACGTTCCTAACTCCTATTCCTACACTTATTCCTATTTTCCTAATTTCAACACCAGCAGCAATCTTTTTTTATGAAAATCGAAATAGTACGAACACATTCGATTTGCATTCTTTTTCAACCTGTCTCGATAACGTCTCAACATACCCCGGATCTTCCAGTTTTAGACTTCTTCAAGAAGGTATTATTATAATATGCTTTTTGTTCGTCACGACTTGCTATTTGCACCATATCGATTATATGGACACTGATATTATACCTAATAACGTACATCAGAAAATATCCAATAAATATGAACACTCCAACCTAAAACATATGTTGTATTATATTAACACAATATGCATATTCATAATTAATGAATATATAATTTCTCACGTACTATTGCACGAATTCTAATATTATACATTACTATGTTTAAATGATGTCTCAAGCATGACCGCTATGATTTTAACGTCACTTCACGTTCGGACCTACCGTTTAGATCAGTTGTCGTCAAACTGCGGCCCGCGACATAGCAAACAATTTTACTAGACTATTATTACTAGAGTAGTCTGGTGAAACTGTAAAGGCCTTGCTAGGCCAATAGCGTAGTCAGATCGAAAAAAAAAATTTTTTTCCAGTGACATAAGTATAAAACTGTTTACTGCTTATTACCATTAAAACTAATTTTGTATTTGTAATTAATGAAATAGCATAGATTTTTTTCCCCCATTGAGTACGCTATTGACCTACTAACATCTTGACAGCTTCACTGAACTATTAAGCCGAGCGCTTAGGGCCCTCACCCGATTTTATTTGACAGCTAGCTCAAGGTTGCATGGCACACTTCGGCTTGGACTGTTGCCTGATACATGTAATTCGCGATCTATCTTTTTTTTTACTGTGGGAAAATCCTTTATGGATACCCACCCTCTCGGGGGAGAGAGTGGGTTATGTTCGACTCCCACCGACTATAAACCTACGATGTACCGACAGTCCGTTATTGTTGGGGCGGCAAGGGATCAAACAAGCTAATCAATCTTGTAGGTTCCTACCCATAGAGACGCAGACTGGGTACATACCAGCTGCCTCCCCTTGTCCGCCAGACCTGTGTAATGAGGAGATGGACCCTCCGACCCATCCCCACAGGTCTGGCTACGGTGACAGGAGGAGTTGGGCAAAGCGCCGCCCCTCCTGCCGGTCCTCCGTTGGCGGAGCAGGCCACTTAGTGGGTCTGCCTCACGGGCCCTCTCCGCCGCGTCCTTCTGCGAGATGACCTCCTCGCAGAAGGAGGCCACTCAGCGCCGCACTCGTGACAGACGGCGGTCGGCTCCCTGTGAGCGATCCGGTGCAGTTACCACCCGAAGCAACCGTGCCCTGTGAGAACCCATGAAATAACAGGTCCTCGGTCTTCTCGAGGGCCACCTTGAGGCCCAACCCACGAGGGGTGTGGCCATCGTGGCCAGGCGCTCCACCTCCCACCGTTCCCCCCTCCCGGGCTACGACTAGGGTGTCGTCCGCGTAACAGATGAGGCGCGCTCCAATAGGAGCGCGCCGCGGAGCACCCAGCCGTAGCCCATATTCCACAGGAGTGGCCCCAAGGCCGACCCCCGTGGAGCTCCCCTTCTTGTCACCTGCCGCTGCCAACAGGGGCCTAATCTAGTGTGCGGGAGCGAAATTTAGCCCCACACCACGACTTTTTTGGTTTTTTGTATTTCCTTATATGTAGATTAATTAGATTTTAAGTATAAAAGTGATTTTAAGTATAAGCCGTTTTTCTCGCATAGAGTCTACTGGAACGTAAAACTGGAACATATACCAATTAAGACTGAAAAATACCACTAAGTGTTAATACTCGCTTTTTTATACTTTATAAAAAAAGTTGACTTAGGGTACTAAAGTATTTTTCATTACATAGCGGTGGTAAAATATCGTGACAATTTTGAAACACTTAAGTTTTCATTTTCATAACAAAAATGAATTTAAATTTACCCTATGGGATGTCATGTCCGTTATAGACTGCGTTCCGGTAGTAGCTCACAACGCTCACGCTCACGACCGCGAGTTTTCCCGTTCCACTAGCTCGCGAGCGTTGCGATCGTAAGAGCTAGTGGAACGCATTTGTGGGCGTTTTGAGCGTTCAGATAAATAATAAAAATGGCGATCTAGAAAAAATAAAACAAAAACTTTGAGAGGTTAAGTTGCACTTTGTAAGTCTTAACAGTAAATTCATATAATTATGAAATTCATTTAAGTATATTAAAGAAACAATGTATAATTCAATTTTTTTATTTTAATTATCATAAAAACATAAAAAATGACCTTATTGGTTAAATGAAAAATATTAAATTACCATGAAATAATTATAAATTAATTTTGAAATTGAATTTTAGAATTCACAACATTTTTCAAAAGAAGTAAAATTATCAAAACTTTATTAACGTATTTCATTTCATATTTCATTTACGTATTTCAATACAATAATGTTATTTGATATAAATATCCTATACCGTATCAAGTAATGACATTTTCACGGTCGCCATCTTTATTGAGAATCCTGCCAATTTTGACAACTCTCACGTCGACCCACGTCCAGACATGGGGCGTCGTGAGCTTCGCGTGAGCGTATGTTATGACGTCATCAATGACGTTTTCGCCACGACCGCAACGCTGGCGGTTGTCTAGTGGAACGGCGAAAAGGGCGTTGTGAGTGTTGTGAGCGTCTCCCGGAACGCGCCCATAGTGTTATAAATTTGTCATGTCACCAGTTAAAGGTTAATTGAAGCAGATAAGCAAATTGATATTGCCATACAAAGCTATAGGATAATCGCATTTTGAAAACTGATAAAAAAATGTGCCAATTGATTGGTGGTGTCAACTAACCAATCTATGAATATGCGGTGAATATATAAACGAGAGATTATTATAATTAAATCGAAGCCATATAGCCGAAAAGACATGGTTAGGGGAGATTGGGGTAATTGAGAACGACGGGTAATTGGGAACAGTTACGTAAATAGTACATCTCTTTGCACTACACCGTCGCAAACCTATTCTACGACTGAAGGCAGAGCCATTAATTCGTACGCGAAAGTGGGATTGAAATGATGCACTAGTTTTATCACGATAAGTAGAACAATGATTTTTCTATTTTTGATATAATTTTTGTCGTTAGTTATAATAGATGTAAGTATCATATTTTTGAGTTCAAAGGCGTGTTCTTTTTGCTCATACCATACACCAACTATCTGTTTTCAAATCTAACATAAATTGAAATTAAAAAACATGCTTTTGAGAGTTTTTATTTATATCGACTGATTCGGGTAATAGGGAACGGTATTAGGTGGGTAATTGGGAACGAGAAGGAATTACTTCTTACCTTCGTAAAACTACTGCTGGTTGAGTTTGTAAAAATATTTAAACTCTACAAATTATTACAGATGCCTCGAAATAACGTACGAAAGACTGAAACAAATACCAGATTGAAAGTTTTAGAGGAATCTATTAACATTTTCAGGCAGATTCAAATACCAACACAGGATACAACTGTTCCTAAAAACAAAAATGACTTGGGTGTTACCATTAACACATCTCCGCCATTCACTTCCTTGCCTCTTGACGAAATCATTAATGTACCTGTTATTTTTAAAAGAGGAACCATCTCTAGGCGACAAAGTAAAAAGCACTCTCAGATTTTATTCAGCTCAGAAATAAAAATTCAATTAGAGTTAAAACAGAAAAGATGAACTCAGACAAAGAGATTAAAAATCAGAAAAGATCATCAAAAGAATACCAGAAACCATACCAAAGAAGTCACGACGTAAGGGTAAAAGAGTCAAAAATTTGAAGAAAGCTTTATAGAAAAGGAAACGAAGAAGAGTGTTACGGCATAATGTGTTATGGAAAGTATCCGAAAGATGATAGGATCCAGTGCGCCGTTTACTAACCTTGGGTATATGAGTAATGTACTTCCGGTGAGGCTATCAGAAGTTGTGTGTGTTATATGTGTCGTGATTAAACATTGTTTTAAATTATCTCATAGCGTTCCCATTTCCCCCGCGAGATGATCTCAATTACTCCATAGGGTATCTGGTAAATAGGAACAGCAACGTTTTTTGTTTTAGTCTATATTTTTATTAAAACATACAAATAAAAAAAAAAAACGTTTTATTACTATTAAGTAAATATATAAACCAAAGTTCATGTAGCAATAAAAATTGATTTTGTTTATAACTTTTTTCTACTATTTTTTAGCGCTAGAAGTTAAGTGTTCCTAACCCCCACTCTCCCCTATTATTGTTAACTTATTTTTATACAGTTTCCTAATCCAATTTCATAAAATAAAACCATAAATTATCACATAATATTTTAATCAAGTCAATATTACACCATGACGTCTCTTTTTAATTGAATATTTCGCTAAATAGGTACACATTTAAAGTCAAATTTTATAAAAAATAACAAATACCATAATACATATCTTCATACATATTGGTTATAACCATACTTTCTGACCACTCATGATTTATACTTAAATGTAAAATATATGCATAATACACAAAACTAATCTCGCCATATATAGAGTTTAAGCAGATAAGTGAAACCTCCTTGTTTTGAAAAACAGTTCCCGTACTCACAATCAAATCCAGTATTATGGGGAGCCTCACAAACGTGTAATTAACACAAAGTACAACCACAATTAGAAGGATATACTTTTAAATACTTTATTGGTATATTGTTTGACCACAAACTCCTCTCATATTAAATTACAATGTGGTTCAAGATGGTGAACACGCTAAACCTAAAGAGAAATTAGCTCTCAAATCAACTACTGAAACAAACGTATAGATGCTTGGCGACAGATTTTAAATTTCAGTGTGGTAGCTATCCACGTCGTTTTACAAAAGCTCTACCACCATACTATCGTTTCATCATACTTCCTTCACTGATAGGTTCCGCACATTTTAAAAGTACTCTAATCTACGTCGACCCCTGCGGTATCCGAACACGCTAACCACTGAGCTGATCTATAGTAGTCCAAAAAACTGCTTCAACCTTTATAACATCAGTATAGTCAATTATAACATTTATTTAGTGATATTATAAGTAAAAAGCTGTAGATACGTCAGTCACGTGATATTTTGGCAAAACAAATGGCAAAATACGCACTCATACGTAGAGTAATATGTAAAACCTCACTGTCTTAGATAAAATGTCGAAGTAAGATAGCATATTCTCAATATCGGTTGTAAAAAAGAAATAGTTATATGTTGCTTAGATACGGGCGGATAGATGAGACTGCCGTCAAAAAAGTTTTTTTTTTCAAACTGACAACGCTATTGTCCCAGCAAGATCTTAACAGCATCACCGGACTACTAAGACGAGCGCTTAAGGCACTCAGCCGATTTTATTTGACAATTAGCTCGAGGGATCACGGTACATCTCGGCTTCGGCTGTTGGCTGATACATGCAATTCGCGAACTCCCTAAGCTAAGCTTACTTATTCATACATATGTGAGTTGTTGAAACATACTCGTATATGTGTACCAAGCATACATACCTCAACAACTCTTATATATATTTCGTATCTGATAATTTTCTAAATTATTTCAGTTCGATAAGGGAAATATAAAACCCTACCACTTTCAAGTGTAAGCGTGTATGTGTGCACGTGTGTGGGGGTGATGTGTGTAATGTTGTCGCAGTGATGTAAGATTTTGAGTCACTGTATCGCGTGAGCAGCGTACTCAAGGGCTCCACGCCGAGGGAACGGACCTAGGCTTGAGCCGCTGCCGAGGGGGGCCTAATCTGGTGGCAAAAATAAGCTAGTTAGCCAAGTTTTAACAATGCGCTGTCGAAATGCTTATAACGTATCTACAACTTTTTATATTATTACATTTATGCATATGATTTTAACTCATCAGATGTTCCGATAAGTAATGCGCGTCTAATCATGAATGGTTTATGGATATGTATTTTTCTTCTACTCAGTAAATATGCAGAAATCATATAAATACATCAGTCGACAAGCCCAGTCTTACGAAATCAAAACTGTAGGAAAATATGTGACAGTTTATTTTGCTGAAAACATGAAATAAAATCTATACATTTGTTATTTTACTACAATATAAGAAAGTATGGGTATATGGGAAAAGAAAATATTTAATTCATAATCATTTCACCTAATTCCTATGTCACTTTGATTATATTTTTGAGCAAATTTAATTTATTGTCAAAATAGACGAATACTATTTTTATACAATATTCATACACTACTGGGCTTATTATATCCTTAAGCATAAGATCGAGATTACAATTGTTATAGTCGATTTTAAAAATATTATACATTTATATAGATATAATAAGAAAATCGAATACAATCCACTTTTTTTTTATTTCACTCAACAGTTCGGTATACGATATTTGTGTCACCACGGCCAGTGTCATTTTATACATTTTTCAAACGAATATCACAGTAAATCTTTTAATATGAAATCATATACAATTTGATAATCTGTACAAACTATTTCAGCAGATTGTTATAATTTAGTAATCTTATAATTAAACACTTATGCGCGGTTTCTGAGGTACTTTATATATTATGTGTTCAATAGCGTTATCGGTTCGATAACATGTCAAATTGCGTTTCTGAACACACAATTATACCATAAATGTCAGTAAAAGTCAACTGGCTATTTGACAGTTTATCTTACGGATAACTTTGTTGAATCAATAACTATTGGTCATTTAACCGAGTATCTAAGAAACCGGGCATTAGTCATTCGAGAAAATGTTTTAATCAATTTTCAAAAATCACATAAATACTTAAAAATTTTAGACAGACATAATTCCTATTTGAAATAATTTCGTATGTATATATGTAATCTAAAAATAAAAACAGTTTCTTAAATAGCTACAATTGGACGTTTTCATTACATAAACTAATAACTGAATACTCGTACTGTTTATTCCGTTAATTTCATATTTAATGCGAAGGTTAATACTCATTTTTTTGGCAATAATTTCTCTACGTAATGACGCTTAGTGGTGTCTCCTTAATTTCTTTGAAAGTTCCATTTTTTGCCGAAATTTCATTCATTTCCTTAAGATCCCCGTTTGTGTTTTTATCGTTCTTCTTATCAGCATCCTGGTCGACAAAGTTCCATTGTTGTATGTGCCCGGTACCGAAGAATATGAAAAATATTGCTGACACTATATAAACTGAGGCACCCACAAAAAAAACCGGCCGCCAATGTTCGAAGCCATTCTAGAATAAAAAAATAAAACATCTTGTTTTCAATATATTCTTGTTTTATTTAAATGGGTATATTGTTTGATTAAGGTTTTGCTGCTGATAGTCTCAATTTTTAGCAACAGTATATCATATATATTCCGAGTTATTACAAAGTTAAATAGGTATTGAATACTTGCTTTAAAAAAAGTTTCGCAAATCTAACCTAACCTAGCCAAAGCGAGATAAAAGAGCAAAATGTCAAACGTTCGGCGAGCGCGGTACATTTAATACGAAAGTACCCATTCTTAAAGCGAGTATTCAATACGGCTTTAACTTTTTTATAATAATACGGAGTATGCTCTATATTATAAAGCACTTTTATTTTTTGTTACATGAATATCTGGATATCCATGTATCGTATTGGTTTCTATGGAAAATCAGCACTACAGTATTGTTTGTACTGCAGAATATTGCTAAATGGAGCGTCCACTTTTTGGGCATTTTTTATTATCTATAATTTAATTGCTTTGGTTTTGTTCAAACAATAAAACTATTTATTTATTTCTTACCATCGTAATTAGATGATAATTACTATAAATTATTTAACACAGCTATCTACCTTGTCGAGAGAACGAATTATTTCATTACCACTCCAGACTTGTTTCGAATGTCGAGAATTCCAACCTTCTTTATTATTTCCAGATAAAAATGTTTACTATAAGAACATTTCTCAACCGTTCAGGCTTCCTAACTATGTTACTTTCATAACTTAACAAAGAGCAAAAAAATTAATGAGTTGTGATTAAGAGATGTAATACTTTTGCGTTAGTAGCTATATTCAATTACGCCAAATTTAATCTTCTAGTTGGTGAAGTTAATAATGGGTTTAAATAATGTACGTATTATCAATAAACTCGCGGTAGATGGAAAGCTGTGGTGAGATGTGTCGGTGTCTCTAACTCTTAGAATTATATACAAATTAGCTCGAAAGAACTAAAAAAATGTTTAGTTCTTTTAAAAGACAACAACACATATTTCATAGTCAAGCAATTAGTTATTATTGTTAGGATTCTTTATATCATATTAAATTACAAACTAGAACTATAATTAACAAACTGAATACTTACACCGTTTCTTGTGAAGTAAGCAGTAATCATAGGCGTGAAGAATCCAGCAGTACTTCCCACACAGTTTGCGATTCCATATAAAGTTCCGGCATAGTTTGGCGCTAAATCTTGATGGTTCTGAAGATTTGTTAAAGTAGCTGCTCCATTGAACCCCATGGACATAGTTATTAAGGTAATAGACAGAACAGTGGAGCAACCAGCATATACTAACGCTACTAATAATATACCCGGTATTATATGCGAGAATAAACAAAAGACTTTCCTAATAAGTGTGGTAGACATAAGTTTCCTTGCTAAAATGAAGTCACCAATTACCCCAAAAATAGTTGCTAAGAATAATCTCGCAAGGTAAGGTAAAGCAGATATAACTCCGGCTGCGGATAACTCAAAACCTAATACACTTGCAACAAATTTGGGTCCCGCCGTCATTATAAAATATAGACCCCACAGATTCCCATAGTGAAGGATCACCATCGCTAAAAATGGAAACGAGGTAAAGATGTTCTTAAACGGTGGAAGACCCTGAAACAAAAAATGTATCTATTCATGAATCATTAAAAATGTGACATTAGTACATTGGTATGCCTCAAGCAAAGCCAACAATGATAATTGACAAATAAATTTGCGCACATACATTTATCTATTCATACATTAGTACAAGGTGCATGGAGACGTTAATGTTGTAAAATTAATATTTGGTAATGTAAACAAAAGTATATCCGGTATATGAAAAATAACTAACATTATAGATGTGACATTGACTTTGTTTGTTTGTACCGCGTTGAAGCTACTAAATAGATTAACATTTTGCTTACATGTTATCAGCGGTATGAAAAAGGACATAGGGTACCTTTCGTCCAGAAAAATTGCAATCATAAAAGTCCATTGTAAGTTGTAGAGCAACGCTAAAGCTATTACTGATTTCAGCATGAATGGGTCAGCTCACCCGGGGCAGTACCAACCGACCCACAAAAAACCGACGTGGAGTAACAGTGCTGGCATTGTTGCATTTCGTTCGGTCAATGAGAGCACCAGAGGCTCACCTTCCTTCCTTCTCCCCCTTGTCCCTTCCCAATTCCCCTGCACCCTTCCATACACAGGCTGGCAACGCATTTGCGACTCCCCTGGTGATGTCCTGGTGATCCCCTAGTGTCTATAGACGGTGGTGATCACTTAACATCAGGATACCCATCTGTTCGTTTGCCTCCTTTAATATATGTGTATATAGAAAAAATAATAAAAAATACTGTTCCCAAAGGACAAGTTAAATCTATAATAATGCGAGTGAAGCAGCAGGCAATAGCTAACTATAAATATAAATGCCTTAATACAATCACAACACAATCGATCATTATGATAATATACCGTTAATACAAAAAAAAATTGTCCCGAGGGATAGATTTAACTTACATTAGGCTGAGCGAAGTCGCAAACAAAAACTACTCAAAGATATATATAAATTTAAAAGTATTTGATAACGACGATTCCGCATGGACAAATATCAAGAGAATTCCCAAAAATAGCACCTCAATGACAATATTTGTCGTTCAGAGAACATTGCTTGCAAATATATCGCCTCACCTTTGTTTTCTTAACCTTGTCTCCTAAAGCATCGATAATATATTTCTTCTCTCCTTCTGTTATTCTGGGATGATCTATTGGCGTATCAGCTACTAAGTACCACCAGAAAGCACACCACACTATTGTGAGAACGGCCGGTACATAGAAAGCAGATTCCCATCCAAATTTCTCTATAAGGGGTCCAGTAAGTGACCATGTTACTACTGTTCCCAAAGTGCCGCCCATCATGGCACTGACGAATTTCCCTTTTTCAGCTGGCGGTGCCCATTGGGCCACCAATGCGTGAAGCGCGGGATAAGCGAAACCCTGTAAAAATATATTTTAAAGAATTTACTCCTTGGAACATTTAAATGATCTTTGCGTCGCCCTATAGTAAAAGTACATATATGATTAATTTACGAATATTACTTTAGTTTTTAACCGACTTCAAAAAAAGGAGGAGGTTCTCAATTCCACTGTATTTTTTTTAATGTTTGTTACCTCAGAACATTCGACTGGGTGAACCCATTTTGATGATTCTTTTTTTTATTTAAAAGCTGATACTTTCCGTGTGGTCCCAATTTGTTCCAGTTCTGACAACGTAATCCAGTGCAAAACCATATAAGTTTTAAATTTGTATTAAGTATGTACACGACATATAATCGAATAACTCAATATCACGCCAACTGATTTCGATGATTCATTTTTTATTGGAAAGGATGTACTTCAAGGGTAGTTTGATGAGAGTTTGGTTAGGTTATTAATATAATTATTAAGTTTAATATTATTTTTGCAGTGACGATGCCCGATGTGGCTTCAAATCCTTGCTGATGAGATGTAGCTTTTGGTTAGGGAAAATATACTGATGAGACCATAGCACGGTGATAGGGTTCGTCTGACTAGTTACCACCCTCTAGTTAGAATTCTGTCGCCAAGCAATTATACGTATTTTCTGTCTATTGCACTTGAAAGCTAGTTTGTGGTCCGGTGAAGTTGTTAAGACATTACTAGGACAATAGAGTAATCAGTTCGAAAAAAAAATATATGAATTAGTCATCTCTAGTTTCAGCGTATTTACTATTTTGGATCACATCGTCATTTAGAGAGCCAAATGAAAATATTTTTTTATATCATACGAGGCAAATGAACAGGCGGGTCACTTGATGTTAAGTGATCACCGCTGCCCATAGACACTAGCAACACCAGGAGGGTCGCAAGTGCGTTGGCAGTCTGTGTTTGAAGGGAATGGGAAGAGCGGAAAGAGTAGGGGAGGGAAGGTGGACCTCCAGCGCTCTCAATTACAAAACGAAACGCAACAATTCAAGCACTGTTACTTCACATCGGTGTCTGTGTGAGAGGTTGGTACTACTCCAGGAGAACCGATTATGAAACCAGTAATAGCTTCAGTGTGTCTCTACCACCTAAGATTGAGGTGAAACACTAAAAAGTATAAAATATATAAAACAGAATATAATAAAGAATATATCCATCTTACTTATCACTTTAGGAAGAAATATAATCATATAAGTTAGATACGCATTATTCAGATTCAGTTGATATTTCCTTTGTCGAGTGGTGCCTTACCACGATTATAAAATGTTCGTTATATTAACATAACGAGTAAAGCCACTTCGTATGTATACAATTTATAACTATAATAGCATTATCTATTGATTTAGATTACGCTTTATATATATATGTATATCTTGTGAAGTGGGAAAAGGGTTTGACTTGTGAGTTATCGAGAGAATACAGTTAAAATCTTTGTCTATAAAATTTGCGATCCACAATATTTAAAAAATCAATTACCAATTAACGTGAAATGATGTTGAAACCAAATTCAAACTAATCTGTGCAATGTACAGATTATAACGAATTTATTACTTCTTACCACAAAAATAATCCCAACTAGTTTAGATTTATCTATTTGCAATTGTAGATAATGCAACAGTCAAGATTGTGATGAATGATATAATTACAATAATAAGAAGGAGCATACTAGACTGAAATCTTACAATACTTTATCACATCGAACAAATTACATTGTTAAAAAATAAATTAAGTAACATAAATATAAAATAGAACTATTGATGGATAGATCAAAGATAATTGATAAAATCAAAATGAATTCATCTATAAAAACTAAAAAACTATGGAAAAGACAACAAGATGGCAAATATAATAAAGAATATTAAAACATAATTGACTGGATGCTGTTTAAATAGTCAATTCCAATTAAGTAATAATTCTAGTAAGTTAACGGGTACTAAGCCACAGGCAAAGGCTAGTATTTAAATAAAAGTAAGGTTGCATTTAATACAAACCGTGTATTTCAATGTTTCAACTTACGCCAGCGAATCCTAAAAAGAATCTTGCTATCACTAATGCCATGTAATTCCATTTCGCAGCGACCGGGCATAGAGCAGTGAGTACGGCACTAGCCACAGATGTTACTAGAACGACATACCGAGAACCCCATTTCTCAGCAGCCATGCCTCCAACCAATGATGTAATGGGATAACACCAAAAATAGGAGCCAAGAATAAGCGCCTGCTGATTTGCACTCCAGTTAAATGTTGCACCTTCCGATATCTGTAAGACCGTTAATGACATTAATAGTAGTAGTCATTTCATACGTAGACATCTCTATACGTACAATAACAATGTAAATCTAAAATGTCTGTACTTTTTCGATTTTCGTGCAAAAATTGTTGCAGGTGGCTAGTAATAAGTAATAAAATACGTTTCAATCATTTTTAGAAACGTCTCTCTGTTTGTGTGAACCCACATCATTCAAAGTACACAATAAAATCATAAATCTTATCTTCAAAAATAACTTACTCTTTGTTTAATTAAAATCGGTCCATTCTATCAAAAGTTGTTGTTGTAGTAGTGATATACATACATATATATCGTCATCTTGCTGTTTACTTCATGGTGACAGCGGTGTAGAAAATTATTTAAATAAAAGTGTTATAATAGTGAAATTATTAAGACAATAGTAGGATTTGTTCACAATAAATCATATTTAATAATGGAACACGCGCGTCCTCCGACGGAATTATCGCTACAAAGCGGTCCGACCGAATGCGCCGAAGCTTGGCGAAAATGGTTACGGCAATTTCAAGTGTTCGTAAAAGCATCGGGAGTGCACAAAGAGCCAATGGATGTACAAGCTAGTCTCCTGATTAACTTAATCGGCTCTGAGGGGTATGATATCTACTCCACGTTCAAATTTAACAAAGATAATGATCGCGATGACATTAAGAAGATTATAGGATTATATAATAATCACTTCGGAACAAAGATAAACACAACAATGATCAGGTTTAAATTCTTTACACGAAATCAGGAAGCCGGAGAAACTATCGATGAATATGTTACAGCTTCAAGATTAATGAGTCAACGTTGTGAATTTGAACAGCTAGAAGATGGGTTGCTACGCGTATCGTGTGTGTTATAGGGGACGGAACAGTGCGGGATAGACTACTTCGTACAAATGATTTAACCCTGGATAAAGCGATTCAAATATGTCAAGCTAATGAAATATCAAACGATAACGGTCGACAAATCGAATTGATCGGCATAAAAAATGAAGGTTCAAAGGTCATGGCCGTTGACGTTATTGAGAGATATCCCAACAGATGGCGTGGTATGCGCCCAGAATTACGAAGCGTATCGAATCGGATGCGGCCGTGTGTAGCGCGGCAGGGACCGCGCGTATTAAGCGGCAACGAACATAGCGATGTTCACTATTGCGCAACTACATCGAGCGGCGTTGGCACTAGCGGAGCGCGGTCGACTGGCGGCGCGGGCAGCGCGGGCGCTGGTAGCGGTGTGAGAGAGGCCGACTCGAGCGGGAAAGGCTTCCTATGAAGGCGGACTATATGCACGGGTTTATGAATAATTGTGTAGCGTGTGCTAATGTACACTATGATGGTGGTTCGCAATGTGCGGCACGAAATTCGATATGTTTTTGTTGTGGGCGTAAAGGACATTTTAAAAGAGTGTGTTTAGCAGGAAACATGCGTAAAGTTTTTGATGTCCAAGTAGAGGATGACGAAGACGTATATTATTACGTCTCATCGCTAGATAGCGGTAATAAAAATTCTCAGTGGTACGAGACTCTTTATTTAAGCAATAGTTTCCTAAAACCTAGATTTAAATAAGATACTGGATCTGATATAAATGTTATGTCAAGAAAAATTTTTCTTAACTTAGGGTTTTCATATAATGACTTAATTCAAAACAAAATACGTGCATTTTCTTATTGTGGTAATTATATACCTATTATAGGGAGTTGTGTTCTGAAACTGAATTATAACAATAGGGAGTATTGTCTCAAATTTGCTATAACAAATCATGATAATGTAAGTATTCTAGGCAGGAAAGCCTTAGAACAGATAGGGCTGGTAAATCGAATTTACTCGATAAATATTCATGATTACGATGAATTATTTGATGGCTTAGGCATGTTGCCGGGTTGCTATAAAATATTAATAGATACTAGTGTTCCCCTCACTGTATGCCCGATTAAGAAAATTCCCGTTGCCATTAGAGATCGATTGCAAGTGGAACTCAATCGCATGGAGGAGCTAGAGGTAATCAGGAAGGTGTCCCACCCAACTGAGTGGGTTAATTCTATCGTAGTTGCAGCAAAGAAAGATGGTAGTCTATGGATTTGCTTGGATCCCCGACCGCTGAATTGTGCTATACGTAGACAACATTATCAACTATCTACCTTAACAGAAATTGCTTTTAAATTAAATGGTGCTAAGTATTTTAGTGAACTAAATGCTAAATCAGGATTTTGGATGGTACGCCTTGATGATGATAGTGCAGATTTGTGTACATTTGGCACTCATTTTGGTCGATATCAGTATTTACGTATGCCATATGGAATAAATTCAGCATCTGAAGTCTTCCATGTTAAAGTCAGACAATTGCTAGAAGATTTAGATGGGGTAGATTCATTCATTGATGATGTCATAGTCTGGGGGTCCACAAAGGAAGAGCATGATGATTGCTTGAAAAAACTGCTGGATAGGTCAAAAGAAATAAGCATTAAGTTCAATAAAAAAAAATGTCAGTTTGGTGTACAAGTAGTTACCTATCTTGGGCATAAGTTTAGTGAAAAGGGTATGGAAATCGATGAAAATAAGATAAAGGCAGTTCTGGAGATGCCCAGTCCTCATGACCGACAAACCCTTGAAAGATTTTTAGGTATGGTCAATTATTTGTGTAAATTTATACCTATGTACTCCGAAAAAATAACCTTATTACGTAATCTATTGAAAAACAACACAGAGTGGTTCTGGGGTGAACACGAAGAAGAAGTTGTAAGACTGTTAAAAGCTGATATATGTAGTGCGCCTGTCTTAGCGCTGTTTACGCCTAAAGAACCTGCAGTACTTTCTGTGGATGCAAGTTCACATGCTTTTGGAGCTGTGCTACTTCAAAAAGACCAACCTGTAGAGTTTGCTTCCATTATTCTTACTGAGACACAAAAACGATATTCTCAAATCGAGAAAGAAATGCTTGCAATAGTTTTTGCACTAGAGAGATTTCACCAGAATGTATTTAGAAAAAACGACATACTGGTTGAAACTGATCACAAACCGCTAGAAGCGCTCTTTAGAAAATCATTAAATGAGGTACCTGCTAGATTACAGCGCATGATGCTCAGAATGCAGAAAAATAGTTTAAGGTTGTTTACAAGCCTGATAAATATATGTTTATTGCTGATGCGTTATCAAGAGCACCACTAGCTGACATAATAAAAAGTAAAGTGACCGAGGAGATAGATGAACAAACATGGTTTTTACTCAACAATGTAAGGTTTAGTGAAGACAAACTTAATAAGATTAAAACTGAAATTAAGAGTGATGAAGAGAGTAAAATATTAATTGCCTATATTAAAAATGGTTGGCCTTTAAACAAGTCTCAATCAGATAAAAAAGTTTGACACCATTGGGATTATCTTGAATGTTTTGAATATGTTGATGGCGTGATATTCAAAGATAATTTAGTATTTATACCCAAAAGACTTCGCCTGGAAATGTTATCTCGTGTGCATGAAGGTCATTTGGGTATAGACAGGTGCAAAAGACGTGCAAGAGATGTGATGTATTGGCCAGGAATGTCCAAAGATGTTGAGGAAACTGTAAGGCGTTGTAACACATGTGCAAAACATGCCACAATGCCACAGCGTGAACCAATGATTGCTCAGTATATTCCTGATCTGCCATGGGCGAAGATCGGTTTCGATATTTTTAAATACAATAAAAAACAATTTCTGATAATAGTTGACTACGTCTCAAATTTTGTTGAAGTATCAACTTTGAGTAGTATAACATCCAGAAGTGTTGTACAGACCATGAAGGATCAATTTGCGCGTCATGGAATACCACAAGAGGTTATTACTGATAATGGTCCTGCATATTCTTCTAAGGAGTTTAATGTTTTCTCCAGGACATGGGGATTTAAGCATATAACCTCATCTCCTAATTACCCTCAATCCAACGGTCGAAGTGAGCGCACTGTAAGAACCGTGAAGTCTTTACTGAAAAAGTCGTCAGATGACGGTTCTGATTTTTATATTGCTCTTTTAAATTATAGAAATACTCCTAGGGACGGCATTTCCAATCCTGCACAACTTCTAATGGGACGCAGATTAAATACACGTCTACCATGCAGCGCACAAAAATTAAAACCAGAGCGAGATAATTATATAGATTTTGAAAATATAAAGAAAAATCAATTAAGAAATAAAATTCATTACGATGTTCGAACTCGTGGACTTAAACACTTGAAAGTAGGAGATCGTGTTATCACAATAGATGGACCTTTAAGAAGAGAAGGTCATATCAGCGAGCATGCAGGGCAACCAAGATCATACTTCGTTACTGATAAATGGGAAAAAAATACAGGAGAAATAGAAGACATTTAATAAAAATGCCAACAATCGATTCTTCACTACATAGACCTGAGAGGCCAGAATTTAAAAATGATGTTACAAATAGGGAAAACGTCGGCAATGTTAGTGACAGCCCTGTAAATGACATATTATTTTCTCCTAATCGATACGAGACACCACCGCGAACAGAGGCGGAGCATCTTGTGATGCGCGCCGACATGCCTATGCCATCAAGTAATGTTCGTATAGAAAGAAAAGCGGCACAGGTGGCTAAGAAAAGACTGCTAAAGTACAAAGATTCAATAAAACTAAAGTAAATAAAATGTATCATAAAAAGCTAAAAAAAAGAAAAGGAGAAATGTATGCATATGTATAAAATTTATATGTTCCATATGTATACTTTCACATTAATTTTCATGTATGTAAGTTACTTCTAAAAACATGTTTTTGTTGATGTACAATTTTTGTCACATATTTTCACATAGGTATTCATTCATTTCATATATTCATTTTGTGTTTATAGTTCTCTGGCTTACTATAGATATTTATTTTCTTATGTTTATAAAAAGGTGAAGATGTAGTAGTGATATATATATATATAATACTTGTATGTAGTGGGTATATGTAAATAAAGTTTAGTTTGAGCATCGCCATCTTGCTTTTTACTTCAATTGTAACCTTAATGACGACACGAAGTAAGTACGGGAAAAAAGTAGTTAAGTAAATGAATTTCATGCATTTATTTTTAGTACATTTGTGGGATCAATGAAATTATTATTCTCTTTGATTTTATTGGATGTCACAATTTTTAGGTGACAGAAGTGCTTTTATTTCATGTCACTTGACTCCATGTTGTCATAAGAGTTTATCGCTTGTTTTTTGTTTCAAATTTATACTTAATTTCAATTTTCATTTACACATGGTTTTTTTTGTGTTTATATAATTAAAGATCATGGCAAATGTCAAATAACTGAGTAACCATGATGAAATCCTTTGATTATAGAAGTACATATATATACCTTTTGATAAAAGAACCCTAATTAAGTTCAAACTTTGAAATAAAAATAAACTATGGTCGAATGCCGACCATTTGGCGCAAACTAGTTAACATAAAACTGTCACCGGTTTTATATGAAAGTTTAAGAATTAATACACGTCTTGTATGAGGAAAATGTGCATTAAAACATTTCAACATCAATTCATATACAGATGCGAACCAAAAGACGAAATATTTCTAGTCATGAATTTAGTCTATTGTAACTACTTCAGGAACAACAACAATATCATCATTTCGTAATAGCGACCAATTACGGGCGTTATTTTCTTTGTTATTTTGCCATTTACTTATAGCTTTTGTAGTATGTTAGGTAAGGTTAAATCGTTTACTCTATTATAATGTAGTATAATGTAGTATTATAATGTAGTAATCATAAGGATAATGCTAGAGAAAGATAAGTACATATACCATTATTTATTCAAACCTATAGCATATTTAGTTATAAAAATGAATTTCTTTAAACGGTCTACTCATTTTATTTTTTGAGCTTACTTCCTAAAAAAGAGAACCTAAGTCTCCCTCTCTCGTCTGAAACATTATCATATAAGTATTCGGTAGAAAATTTTAGAGAATATGTCTTATTATTTTGAAAGGTTTAGCGAACAAAAAAGATGCTAAAAAATATATTAGGATACTTCGCAAACACAATGTATTTTTATTTTATTCTATCGTACAAGTATTATACACAGAATTACCAAACTTGATATAATTATAGTGCCAACATTAAAGTTAAATAACAAAAACCAACCAAATGAGAGTCGTAGTCTAAGAATCCAGAAATGAATGAATAAAACGCATTGTTGGTAAATATATAACACAGTTATTACAAAATGGCAACAAAGTTATTAAAGTTTAATACGTATTGAATACTTTCTTTAAAAAGGTTACGTTTTAAATGCACCACGCTCGCTGAATGTTCGCCATCTTGCTCTTTTGTCTCGCTTTGGTCGGTAAGGTTAGACTTGCGGAAGAAATATAACGCGAACTTGCCTCGGGCGAGCGCGGTGCATTTAATACGAAACTTTTTTTAAACAAGTGTTTAATACATATTTAACTTTTTTTAACACTTTTAATATCCAGTTCGGAAATATAGTCAACAGGGCTTTCCGAGTGAAGTGGGCAGGTAAAAAATGTTGATATCTCTGATTTTAATAATATGCGATTAGGTTATACCTACATATTTCATCGATTTAGATACAAAATATTTATACAGTATAATATTTGATGAATGAAAAGAGGGTTTTAAGCATTTGACTAAGAAGCACGTAGGCATTGCTATAAATTCCATTAACCAATGTTAAAAGGTTAAAATAAAATAAACAGCGCAGGTGAATTTATACCTAATTTAATGACCTTTCAAAATACAAATTTGGTTATATATACCTATGTATAACATATTCACATATTACTATAAACGACATTTTTTTACCCGCTTGCTTCACGTATAATGCCCACGATATTAAAAGTGCGTGAACATCTTTGGCCAAAATTTACATAAATGACTGAGATAGTTTAAAATTACTGAATTTTTATAACAGATGTATTATGCGTTATATTTAGATTTGGGCTAAATTAAAGTTCTTTTATAGGTACCTGCTTTGGTGCTTCTCTGATGTCACTTATGTCCACGTGATTTAAACTGGCGTTTTTTACCACGTCATTTTTCACCTCGCACTGTGATCGCGTTCTGATAAGAAAAAACATAACAATAGGAATAGGTACTTATTAGTTACGCTAGATATTCGCGTGTACATTATTATTATAAACAACAAAAATAAATAATGTACACGCAAAAATATGTTCACACATACAGCGTCATTGACATCACTAATGCCCGGTTTATGAGGAACTTTAATTGTAGTTTATTTGTTCAATAGCGCTATCAGTTCAGTAACTTGTTAAATTGAGTTTCCAAACACACAATCATACGATAAATGATAGTAAAACGCAACCTGCCATTTGACAATTTATCGTATGGATAACTTTGTTGAGTCAATAACTATTGGTAGTTTAAGCCAGTATCTTAGAAACCGGGCATAAACCATTATTACCTAAATATAACATTGCTTGTAATCTATTTAATTTTTTTGCTCCTAGTATTAATGATTTGAATTCGAAATGACTACTCTGTTGAACTAGCAAGGTCTTAATAGCTTCACCGGACTACTAAGGCGAGCGCTGAAGGCACTCAGCCGATTTTATTTTGACAACTTTTTTTTTAACGTGGGGAAATCCCTTATGGATACCCACCCTCCCGGGGGAGAGAGTGGTTATTTTCCGACTCGCACGGACTAAAACCCCACGGTGTACCGACAGACTGTAATTGTTGGGGCGGCAAGGGATCGTACCTGCTACTCTACCTTGTAGAGCCGCCCCAACGGTCCGCCCGGCGAAAGGTGGTCGCCGGGCTCCTACCTATAGAGAGGCAGACTGGGTACACGCCAGCTGCCGCCCCTCGTCCGCCAGACCTGTGCAATGAAGCGATGAGCCCCCCGGCTGCATAGAGTGCGGCGCTCTCCCTCCCACGCTTCACACTCGGAGAGAGTGTGTTGCGCGGTGTCTACTTCAGCGCCGCACTCGTGACAGGCGGCGGTCGGCACCCTGCGAGCGATCCGGAGCAGGTACCACCCAAAACAACCGTGTCCGGTCAGTACCAGCACCAGCCTGAACGTCAGGGAACCCCATATTCTCTCCATCCACTCTCGCAGTACCGAGCGGACGGCGGCAACGGTGTACGTCCCGAAGCGGGCGTCCGCCAGGTCCTGCATCCACCTATCCCAATGCCCCCTCCCTATACTCCCGCTTCTTGGCCTCTATCTCCCTGGGAGCCGGAGGCTCCCCACTACGCTTCCTCGCCGCCGTGAACTCGTACACGGCGTTGAGAACTCCACCTTCCAGCTCCCAGAGAAGGGAGCCGGCGAGCGTAAAGGCCGCCGCCGAGGACACCGTACGGTACGCCCGGATGGCTCTCAATACCACCGTACGCTGCGCACTGCAAGCACACCGAAGGCGTCTGCCCAGATCGGTGTCCCGTAGGCGGAAGTGCTTGCATTGTTGCGTTTTGTTAGGTCAGTGAGACAACCCACCTTTTCGATTGCCTCCTATGATATAAAAAACACACTGGAATCACCTGCATTTCAACAAGATGTGTACCTATCTCATACTAACATATAACTGTCCAGTCTTTGCCCACATATCGTATCCCAACATCAGGTTTGCAGGTTTTGCAAGGTCGCTTCTTATAGAAGCTTATTGGTGCCCTACTATACGTCCGCCAGATTAATCTCCATAAGGATTTGAAGCTTCCTTCGATGTGGACGTACGAGAAGTTTCTCGTAACTAATTACTTCGATAGATGCCACAAACCAACCCAGAGCGTTAATATTTGATTTTTTTTTATGTTTACGATTTCTTTCAAACCTCGCACAATGGATAAACCAATAATGATTTGTGTTTTTATTTTACGATTTCTGTCGAACCGGGGACAATGGAAAAACCAACAAAAGGCGGATAATTAAGTTAAACGAAACAAACTAGCGAATCAAAACAATGAAATGTAACAAACAAGCCTTGGAAGACTCGAACGTAAGCGGAGTTATAATCAGAACGAAATAGTGACACGAAGCGACCAGCAATTCAGTGTCCGATTTCTGAAAATTATTATAATACACAGTGTGAATGGAAATAAATTCTTTCATTATAATACATGGCATTTTTACTTACCCATATAGAAGTATTCTAAGAGTTTTTGAAATAATAGTCCTAAAACTTTAATTACTTACTTTGAATGTTCAGTTTGAGGCACCATAGCGATTATATTGAGGCTCATGTTAACACGCAGCATATATGCCACCCAGCAGCTAGTGAATATCATAATCCACAAGTTGAATCGTACTGGGACTACGTCTGAAAAATTCAAAATACAAATTAATATAATTACCCTAAAAAGAGCTTTATAATATTGTATAATGATGAATCTTCAAATTCACACTTAACTCTATAAAGATATTTTCGGTTAATCATTCCCAGAGCATATTTTACCGACAAACGTGGTACGTCTAGTCCGTATTATTTGGTACAACAACTGTTTTGCAACTTAATTTTATACTACACATAAAACAACAAAGAAAATCTTCATATAAAATTTGTACAGAGAAATAAATCTTTACAAACTAATATAGTAGTTCTGAATTAAAAATTGTAATAATCCGTAAACCACATTTAATACTTAAAAGCTATGACTTTCCGCGAGATGGAAAAATTATCCCTTTCCCCACTCCTTTCCCACCTCTTTCCCCTACTTCCACCCCCTCAATCTATATACCAAGATGAGAATTTTAAATGCAGCCCCTCAAAACACTGCTTGCTCTTTTATTCCAGTTTTGTTAAGTTATACTTGCGAAAAAAGACAACGCGAGCCAACCGCGGCAGCGGTCGGCGAGCGTGGTGCATTTAATACCGAAGTATCATTACTCTATTTTAGAATGACTGATTTGAGATTTGTTATGATTATATGTTTAGCAAATAATAAAAATTAATGTTAGGTCGAGAAAAGTCAGTAAGAGACGAATTGGAAATACTGACCAATTATAAAAGGACGCTTATGCAAACGAACTTCACGCTTCATTTTATTCCATAGAACTACGTCATTTCTATAAATTAAATTGAAATTGTAAATAAATTCTATAATTAATAACGAAATTGATACTGTACACTCTATGTGACATATTATAATTTGACATTGATAAACGAAGTGTCTAATTGTAAACAATAAATTTAAGATAATCTCTGTGGTACTCATAACACAGTACCTATCCTCCTTTGGTGATTTATCTATGTTGATTATTTGGCAATTATATTTAGAACGTGTATTTCTCATACTTGGCATTGGTTTTGTTGTTGAAAAATTACACTAAATACTTCATACATGAAGTAAATATATATGTATTATATAGGTAAATGCATATATGTATATTACACAGTAAAGAAAGTTAATATGATTTTCACGTTGTTTATAAAATAATTTCTACAATATGATATTTGGATCCTAACCTAAATATAATAAATGTGAATATGGGTTTGTTTGTTTGTAATGCTTCATATGCTTTAATTATTAAACAGTTCATCATTACATTTCGCATACATATTGTCAGAGGCATAGAAAAGGTCCATCGAAGGTTATTTTTCATATAACAAGTGCAGTTGCCCTTCGGATCCACACACGAGTCCAAATTGTCACCAGCGACGCCGCGGGCAAAACCTAGTGTTTATATATTTTTTTAGTATCACGTTATCATACAGATATAAATTATAACTTTATAATAATTGGAACAAAGTAAAAATTTTAAAAGAAATTTGGTCCTGAAGTAAAATAAAAGTGAGAACTCAATACCAATCATGGGCATTTAATTTCAAACGAAATAATAGCTTTTATTATTAGTAACTAAATAGCTTATCATAATCATCATCATCACTAGCCTGTAAGTAATCACTGCAGGGACATAGTACTCTTCCTGAAGGGAAGTTTTGGGTTTAATTACCACGCCATCCACGAAATATTGGCGATTTCAAATTCAGAGAAACCAACACTCTATATATGTCCACGTACGATGGTTCAACACGAGCATTTATCAGGTTCATATATCCTCACGATGTTTCCCTTTACCGTTAGCCGATAGTGTTACCAATTTAAGTCAGTAAATGTACGCGATTCCCAAAAAAATATTTGGTTCATGCCGGGGTTCGAACCTGCGGGCATTGGATGGATATATCCACCAGTAAAATCACTCCAATCACGACGACTTTTTTTACAGCTTATTACCATACATATATGAATATTTGATTTATTTGGTGTACGGTTCTATGACTTGAGTCGGTCTAGCGACTGCATTTTGGGAAATGTGCACAAGATCTGTACTAGCTAATTCCATCGTCTCCGCTGAAATTCCTAAACCACTGTTCCGTCTATCAACACAAAGGAGTTTGCATCTCTATCTATCTATGCGAATCTCAAAAGAGTTGAACGTCTCATCCTTACTTTCCATTAAGTTATACTGAGAGCACCCGTCGAGCAGTATATTATAAAAACGTCATATGCGGTTTCAAATACGCAACCCCTCGGCCCGAAGTAGAGCTTACTACAAGTGTACTACGAGACCTTGGCCGTATCATTGTTAATAGAAAAAACGTGGTGTAACACTTTAGAATAAGTAAAACGTTTGTATTACATGGCAGTATTTTAGGTGGTGGAGTCACGCTGAAGTTATTATTGGTTTTAGCATGAATGGGTCGGCTCGTTCCGGGTAGCACCACGCTCTCACAGAAAACCGACATGAAGTAGCAGTGCTTGCATTGTTGCGTTTCGTTCAATCAGTGAGAGCGCCGGAGACTCATCTCCCTTCCCCTTTCCTCTCCCTTCCCCTCTCCTCTAAACCCTCTCCATTTCCCCAAACACAGGCTGGCAACGCACATGTAACTCCTCTGCGGTTGCTAGTGTCTATGGACGGCGATGATCACTTAACAACAGTTGACCCGCCTGTTCATTTGCCTCCTATATTATATAAATAAAAACAACAAAAAGCCTACGTCATGCGGTATTCTAACGCGGTTACCCATCCAAGTATTGACCGCAGCACAAGATTGCTTAACTTCGATAATCCAACGAGAACCAGTGTTATCCACACTCTACTCGACACAGTGCTCACTCCCTTACACTCGCCTACACTTTTCATCGTACAAAAAGGTCGAACCTACTTAAAAAAAGGAAAAATAAGAAGTTTTAAACTCCTGCTGATTTATCGCCATCACAAACTCATAATGTATATAATTGTTTACAAGACATTCTATAAAGCATTGTGTATAAGAAAAACGGCTGATATGTCATAATATGAACCTATATATTTTGATAATTAAAAATTTTATTAATTTTAAGTTTTTAAAGAAACAATAAACAAAATTAAATAATGTATAAGCATTACATCAATTTACCGTATAACATCTTAATTATACAGTCATAAATATTTAAAATAACCGTATTTTTAAATCGTCAACTTATTATTCACATTCTCAGTCCAGCGTCTCGTGAAACAACAAACAATTTAACAGCTCCGTACATTATGTCAATAACCCGAGCGTGCATAATATTACGTATCACTTAAAAGACGAACTTATAAAGGATAAAACTTGTAACATTATCCACTTATTCTCCGTATAACTAGTTACCTGGAATTTCTGAGTCTATATCTGGACACTGGACACTGCAGTACCGGCGAATCTAGATGTATACGGGTATAAAAATAGAAACGGACGTTGCCGTATTGGGAACTTACTTCAAATATGTTGGATTAAAATTTTACATTAATTAAAATAAATAACAAAGCCTTTTATATTAGACTACATGTGGATGCGACTTTGTCCGCGTGGAGTTTTATGTAAGGAACAGTGATTAAATAGTCAACTAAATGTATTAATTTACTCTACTCTCGTATTTAAGTTGCGTCATCATTAAAATTACAATAACTTTTGATAGAGTGAACCGATTTTAATCAAACAAAGACTAAATGTTACTCGAATATATGCTTTATGTCTTGATTATATTACGGAGTTTCTATCATGAATGCAGTATTTTAGCAGTGATGCGTGTCGAAACAAACAGACAGACAGACACTTCTAAAAGTCATTGAAATGTATTTTATTACTTATTCCTAGACACCTACAACATTTTTTTACAAAGTTCTAAAAAGTACAGACTCGTTAGGTTTAAATTCTTATTATATGTACAGACATAGATTTTTACTTAATAATTATTGTTTCCGAGGTTTTTAATTGAAGAATCTCATGCGTTTGTTACTTTATAGTAACAAATTAAATTTACTTATGTACATACTTATGTATGTGCCTGCAGCTTCGTACGCGGTTAATATTATTTCTTGTATCTAATTACTATTTTTCGGAATGGTACTTAAGTTACAACAATACAACAACATTTAGTGAAGGGCTTATGTTACTCGCGTCCGCAGGAAGTTTACCTCCCATCCTCCTGCACGTGCTCTCTGGGTGGTGCTAAAGAGTAACAACCTTTTGGTCGCTGCACTGTTTCACAAATCAATTGAATCTCGCAGCGATAAATGGAGTAATACTTCAACTGATTACTCCATTTTTACCATACGATTAAATAGTGAAAATATTCCATATTAACTATCTATGCATAACAATTCGAAATGACAAAAAAATACGGTGTCTCGTAATGACACACAACAGAAGTGGAACTTTTGTATTACAAGTAAACATTTTAATTTAAACAATAAAACAAAAACCCAACGCCATGCGGTGTTTTTAGGCAGTCACTCATCCAAGTACAGATCACGCCAGACGTTTCTTAACTTCGGTGATCGGACGAAATCCCGGTGTTTTCAACACTCCACCCGGCAGTGTTTAGCACTACCAACTTTCGTCACCCAAAATGTTACCGATCAGAATTTCCAGACCCTTCCACAAGAACTTTCACTTCAAAATACGAGAACTACCCGTTTTTATACCCAACACATTTTTAATGACTGTTAGAAATTGACTCGCTTGCTTACAGGCGTAATTATGAAAGTATAACCAGATGTGCTATAATATCAATAAATAACTCTGATTGCATAGAATTTGCGTCTATATTATGTCGATTTTATTTCGTCGCCTCACTTAAGACTCCTCTGGTGTTGCTAGTGTCTATGGACGGTGGTGATCACTTAATATCAGGTGACCCAACTAGTCGTTTGCCTCCTTTGATATAAAAAAATACTTTGACCTTTAAATAAAGTCTTGATGTTGTTCCCGTCTATCAACTTGTTTACTGATCTTTGGAAAGATTTGTATTTCACTTTCAAGATGTTTCGTGAGAAGTTTTGATGACTCTAAAGTCGTGTTTGTTTAGTACTAATATTAATACAGCCTATTTTTTTTACTTTTAGTTTTAGATTTTTTAATTTACCAAGTATAAAATATACCTGTTAAATGGTGTACATATATAAATAACCATCTGTGGGACTGTAATAGAGAGTATCATAAAAACCTTCGCCGTCAGAGACACTCCGGTGTTCCATTTCTCATAGTGATCAGTCAAAGGGTGTTAAAGTTTCTCAATCTCAGATATGTTGACCAACATTCATTTGTATGCATACACTTATCTTTCACAATTTTGTTTGTAATTCATACGAAATTAATTTCATGAAAAAAATGTAATACCACTTAATTACAATGATTGCGGAATATTTAGCTTCTTCTGAACAATGAACTCATAGATAGATCTCTCAGTAAGGAAATAATGTAATTACAAAATGTTTTTAGTAATATGCTTAGACAATCTTTTTAGCTTTGTTTCAAGAGAATTACGTGTATATCTATACATAAACATATTTCATTAACAAAATATTTAATAAAAAAGCACCAAATTACATAAAATAATTGTATAGAAAGAGATGGTTATAAAAAAAAGTGTGTGTGTACTTATTTATGTACACGCGTTAGATGTTATACTTCATTGGCTTAGATTTTTTTTCCAAAATGTTATCTTTCGCCTTATTTTAGGTTTGTAGAAAAAACGACACTAACAATAGAAAAAAGGTATTTAATATACTGAAAGTTTTAATACAAAGAAATACAAACAACAAAAAGAAACAAAATGTCGACTATAGCTAACTTCAGGGTGTCGGTTTCTCGTGACGGTGTGCGCGCACATCGTAAAAATTTACTCTCATCATTTTTCCCTAATGTGCCAAAAGAAGTATAACTTCAATATGTTATGTCAACGCAGGAAAAGATAAAGAACTAATGTGTAAAGAGTCAAAAATTCAATTATCTTTTCCACTGTATTATAACCAAATATTAACTAAAGAAGCATTATTCAATCTATTATTTTGCTACCTAATTAACTTCTATCAAAATATGAGCATGGTTATAACTAACACTGATGACATACTACGATTTTCTTTAAGATTTCTTCGCTTTAGAATCACAAGGTAAGAGGATTTCTAATAAATACAAAATTGGCATCTAGTTATTTCTAAAGTTCATATTAAAAAAAAATATACGTGTGGCACTCGGGGACTGCCGCGGTAAAGCTATTCCATAGCATTTTTTATTAACTTATGCAGTTATAACTATTTATTTATTTTATTTATGCAGTATTTTTTTCTTTTGTTTTTTTTCTTTGATATTAATTCAAGTTACACTTTTTGAGCGTGGTGACCGATAAGAAAACATTTTTTTTTTCTTTTTTGGTCAAAATATTTTTATTATCTTACAATACATGTAGGTTATTCAGGAATATTAATCATTGAAACTATAGGTTCATGGTAACTAAAATAAGAAACAAAAGTTTGAGAATTGATTGGTGTTAGGTTTTTTCGTTACGGAATTTTTGGATTCGGTCTCCACGCTCAAGGCCCATGATAGAAGCTATGCAGTAGCTTAAATGAGCATTTCAACTTAACTAAAATGGATTCAAAACATTGTTATGTCGTTGCAGTATTGAGATACACTAACACCAATATTAACCTTCTCGCGTTAACACAAAAATAATATTATTTATATTCAGCAAAACAAAAAATACATTCACAGAACAGAAAGAAGCTCATTGAACTGACAATACAAATAAAGGTCAGTTACAAAGGCAAGTAACGTTAACTTTAATTTTAAACATCAAATTCGTACCCTGTCAACAAGTGTGTCATAAGCAATGTTCGCAACGTACAATTATTATTACAAAATAAGCCGTTCAGAAACCACAACAATGCAGGCATTTAGGTTTATCATCACCATTGACTTATACTTCGATAATAGTATGAAAGCAATATTAACAAACTCTATAACATTTTTGAACACTAACTTGACAAACATATATTATTTCTTAGTATTGAAAATACTTATGTGTGTACTTTTATATCTTTATTTTTGGCAACCAATATTTCAGATTATTACTGCCATTGTCGTGCAGTTAATAATATTACAAGCGTCGTGTGATTATATCAATATTCTAACAAAATGGTGGCTTCCTTGATAGAAATTTTCAGGGAGTTTTTATGGCATCTCAGAATTTCATGCTCCGTGGTATTCTTTTCCATTCACTTCACTTATGCATAATAAACAAACTATATTACGTAAAGCACCACCAACGTTACACAATATTAATACTGGATAACACAAGATTATGGATAAAATATAAAGACCACTACATGACAGACTCAAATCCCGCCTAAAACTCCAACGAAAGAAGTTATATTTCGTTAACTTAAAAACATTAGATCGACAACGTTTTATGTAAAAAATAGAGGAACTTTTATAAATTTGAGGTTAACTGTCGGTTAACTGAGGTTAATTCTTATTATTTATTTACGTTAAATATTTATTATAGTTTGATAAATATTTTATTCTACTTCTTTTAAAGTTAATTATAATTTTTTAGGTAAAACGTTACCGAATTAAGGTTTTTAGGCTAAAAAAGTATAAGTTCTTACGTGCATATATAAACACACACATGTGTCTTTTGAACATAAATAATATATTTTTGTCAAGCAACTAATGTAAGTAAAAATAAAATATTTATCAAATAAATAATATTTTCTAATAAATCTGTAAACAAATAATAAAAATACATACCGATAGCTAACCTCAAGTCTATCTCTATCAAATTACTTAAAAAGTTTATAATATGAAAAACCAATTTTATCACGAATACTCAAAATAAATAGTCATTTACCACTATGTATAAAATCACACACAAATACTATGAATAATTTTTTTATTTCCATTGGTATAAAACGACTGTTATAGATTCATATATACTTGAATAACACCTTAAATATGCTTATCAGTTATTACGAAAACTTGACTGACAAATACCAACCAACTTCATGGTGTCGTTTTTAGGTGTCAGTGAGCACGCGTATCGTAAAAATTCACTCTCAACATTTTCCCCAATGACGACAAAAGAAGTAAATCTTCAAGAAGTACCTAAATATTTGTAGCAATACTATATTGTACATATATACGTGAGGAAAATTCTGTGCATTGCGCGCACGGAAGAGAGTGTAATTTGACATAGTTAAAGTTCACGTGCAGAAGGAGTGCAAAAACGTAATATTATATATAACATGTGTTACAAACAGATTAAATAAAATAAACGTTTTATTTCTTACGTAGATATCGAATGTCAAAGACATACAAGTTAATTACATATTAGTGGCTCCAAATAAATAACATCACTAAAAACGCATAGATAATATTATATATTTCAGTACATACATACAGGCGTATGTATGCACGACCGCATTTGATGTAATAGAATGAAACTATAAAAGAAGGTTGGTCAATGATGAGGTAAAATCTTTGATAAAATAACCTCAAATTTACAATCTTCAAAAAGTAATTAAGTCCGATTTCTGAATAACCACTAGTTATTAAAAACGGACAAAAGCGTAATATATGCATAATAAGACAGCTGTCACATCATATGTGTTATTGTAAATCTACTTTAAATGTTATTGAAATAACTAAGCTTATCCAAAAATATAGTTGTTAAAAAGGTTAACTAAAGATATTTTGGAGTTATAATGACTATAGATGTTTTTTCTTATGAAATAGTATTAATCCTTGTTTTGATCTATTAAAATTTTATACCAACACTTGGAACGATATCGTTTAAATAAATATTCACCCATTGTCTATTGGACTTGGCTTTGTTTTGACTATTGGATTTTCAAACTATACTACACTTAGGGGCAAATGTAGCTATTATCATGAATGTTTCATTAAAGATTAGTAAAATGATTACCTTTTCCCTGATCTTCTATACAATAAGAATGTAAATCGAATATGTCTGTACTTCTATTATTTTTGTAAAAAAAATGTCGCAGGTGTTAGATAATAAAATATATTTCAATCAATTTTAGAAATGTATGTCTGTCTGTTTGTAGGAACTCGCATCGCTACTAAAATACTGCGTTCACGTTCTTCGAGTAACATTAGTCTTAGTTAAAATCAGTTCAGTCTATCAATAATTATTGTACTTTTAATAATGATGCAACTTAAGTACGAGAGAAAAGTAGATATGTATATGGACTTAGTACATTTTCAGATGACGATACTAATCTCTGTATTTTACATAAGGTTTCAAGGGGACGAAGTCACGGGCACAGCTAATCCGAAACACTAAAACCTAACTAAGGTCGAAGTTCCTCATAATTGGAATAAAACAGGAAAATCTCACATCCGGTTGTTTGCTTTGCACTAAATAGGCTTAAAGGTGGAGCTTACGCAATTGAGCGTTACATTAGCGTTACGAATTTTACCTGTTATTAGCAATTTCAACATCACTACATATTATAAAATACTTAACAGATTTGCATGCGGATTTTACCGGTAGATAAAGCTATTGTTGAGGAAGGTTTAGGTATATAATTTGTCAAGTTTTTTTATAATTACCAGGGCGGATCAACGTCCACCGAGGTCGTTACTCAACTTATATTTTAATTTGAATATTAGAATTTTATATGAAGTCGTTGGAAACTTTAGTTTTTTAAAATCATTGTTGTCATGTAATTGTCAAAGTCATCCATTCTCGATGCATCGAAGTGATAAAATAACAAACGACAACAGACCAATGTCATGGTTAAATGAAATGACCTCGATTATGTACACAACTCGGCTTTTATACCTGCGTTTTGTTATTACTGTTCATATTTTAAAGATAATGTTTGGTTACATTACAGTACAGAAATTTAGAATACAGATCGACGCTAAAATTTATGCGCAAATCAAATTTAATTTATAATGTTTGTATATGTTACGTGCCCAGGGTTAATATATAATCTTTATAATATTCCTTTTTTATATGGGGTAATCCCTAAGGATTCCCACCCTAGCTACCACCTATAGGCCGGGAAGCAGGAGCTGCCGAAATGGCACTGCGTCTACTTCCCGGCAGGTGTCGGCCCCTTATCAGGGGCCTCATTACGGTTGAGGGGTCAGAATCGTAGACCCCTCAAGGGAGGGCGAGAGTTTTTCTCTCCGACGATCGTGGAAAGCGTATCGGCACAATACGCCTCAACCACACGGATCTTCGCAGAAATTCTGCCAGAGCTACGGACGTGACCGTAGAACCGACCGTATAACCGAAAGAAATCATGTCTCTTATCGAATTGTAAATATGATTCATTAATTAGCAAAGACTTATTTTAAAAAGTCATTTCAAAATATATACACTATGTTACTAATTAACATAACTACTAATTAGAAATGACGATATTGATATTATAATTATATGAAGAAATCACTCAAACCTTTCAATGATTATCTCACAAATGGATATTATATTACTCAAGTCTTTGTTTAAGAAGTAAGTGTTGCATTCACGGAAGTTATTTTAATAATTTAATAACAAAGAGGTAATAATTAATACACAAAGATTTATATACAAAGTATATAATAATAAGGTAATATTAGAATCAAGTAAGGAGGTTGTAGTGTCAATAACGTATTAGCTTGTTTCAATATGTCCTACCAATTATTAAGACACGTTCACATTCGTATCCACACTACTACCAGGTACAACATAAGTTACGTAATAGGTAAGGAAAGCGTGTAAGTATATAGTTACATGCATACCACTGCACGGTAATAAAACGAAAACAAATTAATCATATTCGTTTGAGGACAAATAAAAATCCGATAAAATCACGTAGTTGCGGTGAGCCGCGAGGGAAATTCTTTATCGTCAGCAACCTTTCTTAGCATCAACACCGGCGAGTATTTGATAACAACTCGCAGACGTTGCATAGAATAAATCGTAGTGTTGACATAACTTACATGTGGATCGATATACGTATCAATCGCTCAACTTTCACAAACATCAGTCGTGCGACGTACATTTCTTTTACTTTTACACATATATATTGTCCATTTATAAATGACGCGTTTCCTTCGCAGTAATTATGTTCGACTCTTTATTTTACATATAAAGTAATAACTGACTGAGGGATTTCCATACAAACTTTCATCCCATCTTTTCATCACCTTCTGGGTTGAATTCCCAAAAATCATTATCTCAAAAATCCTAAGTGCTCACCTACAGTCTAAAGGGAACCCGAATGCAAAAATATTCACGGTCCTAGCTCCAGTAATATGGACTGTGCCTGTGCGTTATATGTTACTCAGTTATTATTTTACTATTCTTTTTTTTTAATATCATATAGGAGGCAAATGAACAGACGAGTCACCTGTTGATAAGCGATCACCGCCGTCCAGAGACACTGACAACCCCAGAGGAGTCGTAAGTGCATCACCAGCCTGTATTTGGGGAAATGGAGAGAAAGGGAGAGGGGTCTCCGAAACTCTCACTGACCCAAAGGAAACGCAAAGCACTGTTACTTCACGTCTATTTTCTGTGAGAGTGTGATGCTACCCCGGACGAGCCAACCCATTCATGCTGAAACCAATAATTGCTTCAGCGTGGCTCTACCACCTACAATGATACTATTACTATACTGATAATGGTACTATTACTATAGATTACTACAGAGATAATGCGTGTACTGTATTAGTATATGTTGTATATTATTTACACTTTTTTTCCTAAAAACACTCAATCTTACTATACTGATAATGATACTAT
>JACEII010000004.1:5210450-5236996 GCA_014332785.1 Antheraea mylitta | reverse complement strand
TTTTTTCCTAAAAACACTCAATCTTACTATACTGATAATGATACTATTACTATAGATTGCTATAGAGATGATGCGTGCACTGTATTAGTAATGTTGTATATTATTTACACTTTTTTTCCTAAAAACACTCAATCTCTTACTAAATGAACAAGATGCTGGATATAATATAACGTAAATAATATAATATTGACATGAAAATCATAACCTATATGTTATATGTATACTCAAAAAATTTCAACAAATAATTCAGAAGAAATATTATTATTTAATCACATGATAAAGTACTACTTAATATGAAACTTAAGACTGGTTACAAACAGTATTGTGTTCCTATTAGTGGAAGCATATAACATATATTGCCACTTTTTATGCCCAAAAACGCTGATTCTTTCTTTCTAACCTATTAAATTCTTTTAACATTTTCGCTGACTCTAAACTTACCCTAAAATTAACACTTTTTTTACTCAATCAAAAGAAGAAAGTTACATGGACAATCGCTGGTCCGGGCCTAGCTCGGTTCTTTAAAAATATTTTAAATTAAAATTAAAATGAAATGTTAGGTTTGCCTCACAAAATCATCATATTTATCGAACAAAAATATTAAAAAAGATATCTCTATTGCTGTCACTCGGATTCGAAATGAGGTTAGATGGTTTTTCGAAGCACCCGATTTCCATCTGAGCTATTTTTGTTTTGACAGCGGTGGCGAAATTTACCTTTATATTGTACCTATATTTATTCATTGCCTGAAAACTCAGTTAAAAAAAGTTCTCTATGAATGAAATCTAGCTAGATCGATTTATCGTCCCCGAAACCACCTACTTACGGAAATACATTTGGGAATACTACAGGAAATACCTCACGGAAATAGCTGACGCCGTTTCCTAGATCCTGAATATATAACAATATAAAAATATACAAGAATTGCTTGTTTAAAGGTATTAGAATACTATTTAAGTTCGCAAGCAACACAATAAAAAAAAAGTTGCATATAATAAAAGGTCAATGAAACAGTTGGTCTAGAATAAAGTGTTGCAAATTGAATATTTAGAGATGTTAAACATATTTCTTTTTGGCCCGGACACGTGGTACATACGAAGGATGTAAAAATAACAGTGAAAAACATATAAAAATGTAGATAATGCATTTTAATGGGAATAAAAGGACATTATTAAGCTTGGAATCTTTAGTACTAAAGGAATAAAAAGTGTTATTGATAATTGACTAAAGGTACCTATTATGCTAATCGGATGTTATTCTTAGACTTGGTCAGGTCAAATGAATTGTTTTATAGTAATAAAATAAAGCTAGAGAACTTGTATGCTTGACCGTACTAATTTCAAATCAACCAGTTCTACTTCAAGCATTCTTTTTTTGTTCGACAACACATTTATCGGGGAAGGGTCTAGATCACATAGTTTGAAGTTATAACCTTTAAGAATAAAGCAGAAACATAGAATTAACATATACGAAACTGCGGCACATATCTCATAATTTACATAAATAGTCAAAAAATGTATATATTGACTTACGCATTCAAAAGCAATAATCAGAATATCTACTTAGAAATCAAATTTCGATTTACAAAAAAATCAATATTAAGAGCAAATATCTTAAATCTTGATTCGAGAGTGCTATTTTCGAATAATTATTGGGAGATCTAATTCTTTTTTTTTTTTTTTTGTAGCACGGCAAAATGACTGCACTGTGCCTGATGGTAAACACAGTGCAATACAAAAATAATCCGATTGACACACTATCCATCGCAGATCGCCACTATCAAGCCGGCCTGCAAAAAGCTGGATATGCACAGGCTGATCCCGAAACGCGCCCCGCAGAAGCGAATCACTATTACGGGCTTTTTCGCCATGTACATGGTGGTTGCGACCCAGTCGGGCTGTAAAACCCTACCACCCCGCTTTCGCCATTGCCTCGTCCGTTATTTAGCAGGGTACACCGCGTGCAGGTGAGGTTGGCTTGGGTGTCTCAAGTCTTATGATGTTATTTGACACCCCTTACACTCCAAAAAAATTTCACACATTATTAAAATATATTTAAAAATCAAAGTTCTATCAGTCCGTTTAATCCGTTGAGTATAAAAGGTTTTGTATATTTTCTCGTTTAGTATTTCTTCGCTTATTGTACGAGATATCATTACATATTATAAAACTGTTTTTTTTTTTGTGTATTTTTTGTCTATGTTTTTTTTTTATTATCAGGGCGGCACAACGACTGCCGAGCCCGCTAGTAGTATTTAAAATCAAATTGCTACGTTTATTATACCAAAACAAATCAAATATTGATTGAATGAATGTGCACATGCAACTTGATGAACTCAACTGCGTATCAATTTTCACAGCATTATCGTCAGGGTAGTTTTGTTAAATAATGAAATGCACGATTTGTACAATTTCGTCAGTTAACACAATATGCTGGTTTTAGCCCCTAAAATGACGTTGAAAAAAAATGGTGCCTTAGAAAAACCCACAACTTACGGTTTGACTCCCCACTCTCCAGCCAAAGGATGATCAAGGTACAATGGTTAAAAATCAATGTGTTTTTAGTTTATATATAAAACGACAGTTTTACTTAGACCTCTCACCTCCCCTCCCCTCCCCTCTCCTCTCCCTTCCCTTCTCTAACCACTCTCCCTTTCTCTCCACTCCCCCAAACACAGGCTGGCAACACACATGCGACTCCTCTGGGATTGCTAGTGTCTATGGACGGCGGTGATCGCTTAACAACAGGTGACCCGCCTGTTCGTTTGTCACCTATATGATATATAAAAAAATAGAATCCGGTATAACTCACCCCATGATACACACTGAAACTTGTACTTGAAAAGGAAAGTCCAATGAATGAACACGCACTGCGATATGGTAAGTTGCGGTGCGTTTTTTAATTCACATAAAAAACGGAATAGATGGTAAGCGCACTGTGATAGAATTTCCACAGATTTTACCAGTCCTATTGCAACCTTCATAGAATAAGCACCGTCATTAACTACATAATTAAGATGCAAATTACTTTTTTTTAAGTGCACAAACATATAAACACAAGCAGTATAACAAGGTATAAGATATGTATATTAGATAAAAGGACACAATACCGCACGTCAACGAATTTGTAACAACCCATAGTATTTAAATACGGTGTAAATTATTACCCGCAATGCGTGCGCTTCTATGTAAGTCTATGAATCATAAATTTTGTGGTAAAAAATCATGCGAAAAAAAATTGCAGTGCGCGCTATAGAGCACTAAATAAAACTATACAGTACTATAAAATATTTTGCCCGAGGGCCATAGATAACTAAAGCCGATGCTATAAATAATCAGCTAATCACGTGGATAACTAAAGCCGATGCTATGGATTATCAAGCGCTAACATTCTCGTAAACAAATCTTTTTATTGTTAGATGAAAGGTCAAGAACATAGGGTTAATTTTTTTCTATAAAACTTAAAAATATTTGTGTTAAAGAACCTCTATTAACATGGTATGGATGATAATTTAATCCCATAAAATGTTTTTGTGATAATAATTTAGAAAATGTGTATAGTATCTCGAATAATGCATTTTGTTTTCTCTACAACTTGTTAACCAATAGGTGTTGCATTGAACTAAGCGAAACTAGTTGTTATGTTGAACTTGAACTTGTTTGTGTAAAAACTCTATAAACAGTAAGTGAAGTTAGTAAAGGGAAAGTAAACTAGAAAATAACGCATGTGTAATTTTATAAGCTATGTAGTTTTATCATCGAATATAATGCAAAAGGTTACGCCATTTATTAAATTATTTTTTTCTTTTTGGGAGGTATACTATTTTTGATATGTCCGTCTCATCGTAATTCATATCGATATACAATTAAAACTCTTAATTGTAAAGACATATTTCAGTGTTATTACAAAAAAGTTGCATGCGTATTGAAACTTGTTTTTTAAACAGCTTATATTTTAAAAGCACCGTGCTTGCTGAATGTTCGCCATCTTGCTGTTTTGTCTCGCTTTGGTAAGGTTAGGTTAGAATTGTGAAAAAAGTATAGCGCGAACTTGCCTCGGGCGAGCGCGATGCATTTAGTACGAAACCTTTTTAAAGCAAGTATCTAATACGCATTTGACTTTTTTTGTAATAACACCGAAATAGCCTAACTACTAAACCTAAATGTACTATACAGCCTTTGGCAGTTCAGTCCGATATTGGTTCTGCTAGAATGCTGTGATACACACCCGAATCCAAAGTAGTAATATTGTACTCCTTAATAAATTAAACATATTACTTAGAAATCAGTAATAATCCACAGTTAAGAAGGATATATGTTTGATTTTTACGATGCAGCAATCCTGAGCACAGATGATTTT
This sequence comes from Antheraea mylitta, assembly GCA_014332785.1. Taxonomy (NCBI): domain Eukaryota; kingdom Metazoa; phylum Arthropoda; class Insecta; order Lepidoptera; family Saturniidae; genus Antheraea; species Antheraea mylitta. The sequence continues at coordinate 5,232,637 of JACEII010000004.1, read as the reverse complement.
GTACAGTACAGTACAGTTTATAATTTTAAAAACACGATATGTATATGAATTTACAGAATATACTGTGGCAACTTTTGTTATCGATATATATGTTATCTTTGTAAAAGTAATAAATATGTATTGGATAATATGTAAGTAATTAAGTAATCACAAGTCAAGTTTTCCTTGTGATAACTTTCCTCAGATAAAACTGAGGTTACACCTAAGGCGTAACGCAATATCCAAGGTGTAACTGAGTTATTTCTAGTGTTAAGTTATTTTTATGCAAATTTAATTAATACCTATAATATTATATATTCAAATTCGTATAATACAACAAAAGTATATTACTTTACCCATTCTCTTACTTCGGGGTATAGGGGAGAGTGGGGGAATTGGGAACACTTAACTTCAAACGCTAAAAAATAATAGAAAAAGGTTATAAACTAAATCAAATTTTATTGCTACATGAACTTTAGTTATCTATGTACTTAGTAGTCATAAAACGTTATTTAAAATTTTTCGTTTTAATAAAAATATAACCGAAAATAAAAAACATTGCCGTTCCTGTTTACCCGATACCCTATGGGGTAATTGAGATCATCCCGTGGGGGAAAAGGGAATGGCATGAGGTAATTAAGAAAGACGTTTGATCGATCTTTCTTACGTAATTAAAAGGCATCTGAAATAATTTGTAAAGTTTAAATATTTTTCCACAATCAACAAGCAGTTCTATGGGTAATTAAAAGGGTAAGGGGTAATTGGGAACGTTCCAAATTATCTACCTAATGCCCGTTCCCAATTACCCGAATCAGTCAATATACATAAAAATGGCCGCCACTCTTAAAAGCATTTTTCATTAACTTCAATCTATGTTACATTTGAAAACAGATGCTGCGTGTATGATATGAGCAAAAACATAATACCTTTGAACTCAAGAATATGATACTTACATGCGTTGTAACTGATGATAAAAATTATATCGAAAATACAAAAATAATTATTCGACTTACAGTGACAAAACTAGTGCGACCTTTGAATCCTACTTTCGCATACGCAATGAATGGCTCTCCATTCAGCCGTAGAATAGGTTCGCGACAGTGTAGTACGGGGAGAAGTACTATTTATTTAACTGTTCCCAATTACCCGTCGCTCTCAATTACCCCACTCTCCCCTACTCTTTTAAATCAAAGAATAATAATTAAAATCCGACTATTCTGTCAAAAGTAATGCGCGGTCTTAGATATAATCAGTGAGTGAACAATCAATCATTCTTTATTTTCTTGCCTTTAGGGTTGAAAGTTTTTTCCTAAATTTATATGGGACTAATTTCGGAGTATACCCTTTCCAATGAAAAAAGAATTTTTAAAATCGGTCTATATCGTAAATGTTATGCGTGATAATACATTAAAAAAATATAGGCGTCGAATTGAGAACCTCCTCCGTTTTCGGTCAAAAAGTGTGTGTGTACTTAAGTACACGCGTTAGAAGTTATAATTCTTTGGCGTAACAAAATAAAAATCTTTTCAAAAATATTATCTTTCGCCTTATTCTACGTTTGTAAAAAAAACAACACTAACAATAGAAAAAAGGTATGTAATACACTGAAAGTTTTAATACATAGAAATACATACAATAAATGCAAAGAAACAAAACGTTCACTATAGCTAACTTCAGGGTGTGGTTTTTTCGTGACGGTATGACATTGTAAAAATTTACTGTCATTATTTTTCCCTAATATGCCAAAACAAATATAACTTCAAAAAAGCTTGACAAATTATATTCCTAAAGCATCCTCATGAATCACTTTATCTACTGTCAAAAACGACATGAAAATCCGTTGTAGTTTTTTAAGTTAATCGCGAACAGACAGACAGACGTGGCAAAGGACTTCGTATTATAATATTTAGTGATAAAAATGTATACCCTCATTGATGTAGATCTAATCAATTTATAGATAATAACACATATTTTCTTGAATAAAGGTACCTTATTTTTTTTTTATAAACGTGACAACGAGTAAGCAAAATGTCATGACGATCGATTCATGAAATCGATCAATACATATTATGTAAAATTATAATGAAAGGGATATGAATGTTTTTTTTTTAATAGTAATGTAGTACATTTTATTATCAAAGTGTTAAAAGACATGTCTGTACATATTTTATACGTTGTCTCATTTATTTTATTTTTGACAACCGATCTTTTAATAGATTATTACTGACAATATCAAATAGGTACTAATATTACAAGTTTCTTGCGGTCATTTCAATGAACTAACAAGATAATGGCCGCCTTGTTATAACTTTCCATTGAGTTTTTGTAAGTAAATCAGATCCATGCTCCGTTGTATTCATTCCCATCCATTTCAATTGTGCACAATAATCAAACTATATAACGTGAAACTGTACATAATGTAGAGTCAAATAACACAAGATTATGAATAAAATATAAAAACATGGCATTCCAATATCCCGTCAAAAACTTTCCATACCTTGTCTTATTTTCTTTTTTTCTGGTCAAAGATCACGCATGCTTCCTTGACGATGTAAACTTATTTGCTATCTATTATATTCATTACTCAAGAAGTCAAATGCCGAGTTACTTTACGATGAAAGTCGTATAGTAAGCGTTTCCAATTTCACAATTATGTGGCTCTGCTAAAGCAACATTTTGATAAATTTTGATGTAGAAGCCATGTTTTATTTATATTTAACGGCTAAAATACTTTTTCAACTTTTTCGTGGTATTTTAATAATTTGGATGGTTATAGTTTAATACTTAATTTATATATATATATATATATATATATATATTACTAGTGTTAGAATAAGTATTATATTATATCATATTAGTATTTATATGATTTTATCTGAGCTTATTTTGTGAACGTACTTCAATTAAGATGTTAAGTTGCTAATATGCAGAAACTTATACTGCTTGTGAATTACAAAATTTTTTACAATAAGCTTAAGTGAGTATAACAGCAGTAGATTTTTCACAAAGAGGGGAGATGTAGCTTGCCTCTACCATCACAAATAAAATGTTTCTTATATTTTTTCCCTTCAAATAAAAGACATTTATTGAGAAATATTACACATGTGAATTTAAAATAATATAGTAATAAGTAAAACTGAAGTATCTGTTGTAATTTATAATAATTGAATGGGTTATAGAGGTTAAATATGAGACAAAATTACAATTACAAAACAAAAGACATGGTACGCAGTTCAGTTCAACAATTTTAACGGGTAAGTAACTAACCTTAAATAGATATATAAATACTTTGATAATTACCGGCGACTGTAGAATATTTTTTTGCCTACCGACTTTTTTTTGGAACTGACTACGCTATTAACCTAGAAAAGATCTTAACAGCTTCACCGGACTACTAAGACGAGCGCTTAAGGCACTCAGCCGATTTTATTTTGACAACTAGCTCAAAGGTTCACAGCACACCTCGACTTGGGCTGTTGCCTGATACGTGCAATTCGCGATCTATTTAAGCTGACCTAAGCTAACTATTCATACATATTTGAGTTGTTGGAGCATATATGTGTACCAAACATAAATACCTCAACAACTCTTATATATATTTCGTATCGGATAATTTTCCAAACTATATCAGTTCGATAAGGGAAAGAAATAAAACCCTTCCACTTTCATGTGTAAGCGTATATGCGTGCACGTGCGTGAGGGTGATATGTGTACTGTTGTTGCAGTGATGTAAGATTTTGTGTCACTGTATCGCGCGAGCAGCGCACTCAAGGGCTCCACGCCGAAGGAACGGGCTTACTGACTCAAGCAATTGGCGACCTATCTTAACTAACCTAAACTAAGCTAGAAATTCACACTTATATGAGTTATTGAAACATATATGTGTATCAAGCGTACATACCTCAGCAACTCTTTATGTATGTTGTGTCGGATAATTTTTCTAAACTATTTCAATTCGATAAGTGATTGCCTACCGATACTTACTTAACTTTAGTCGACTTGAAGCTTACACGTAGGTAAACATGGTTTGGATAAACATAAAACACGTTCTTAGATTCTATGGAATCGATCAATACATATTATGTAGAATTATAATGAAAAGGATATGAATACATTACCTACAAACACAATACTTTACCATAGTACAAACACTATAGTCATGTACCCGTCGACAATAGACGTAGCTAATACCGGGAAGTACTGTAATAAAAAAAATCGGTTTTTCTATATCTCATATATATACACCAGAGATAAACAACATTGAATGTTTGTACACTTTGAATTAGGCGAATAGGTATGTAAACAAGTTTCAACCAAATAAAGTTTTTCGTGTAGGTGTTAGCTTGTCATTACTCGTATAACCGCAACTATTTAAACAAACTTCAATGGAAAATGTATAATTTCATGATTATAATAAAATCTCATAAATAGCAATACCTTATTTGAGAATATGTTTATATTAAAAATAAGGAGCTGTCCTTCTGAAAAATAATCATACACGACGGACAGTTTTACCTTACTTTTGACTTTTGTTTTGCAATGAACTATTAGAGAGCGTAATATTCTTTTTGTTTTCCTTCCACCTTCATCTTGTGAGCTAAGATTTGACTTAATGTGTAGTTTTACTGGCTAACGTCAACTGTTATATAACGTGGTGCTGTATTACATTATTTTCGCATTTTTTTGACTATTTTAACCAATCATATTATAGAATAATTAAACGACTCTGACGATACACGACTTCGAAATATCATATTGTTTTCACCGTTACCAATTTTAATTTTATCTAGACTTCTATACTAATATTATAAATCTGAAGAGTTTGTTTGGTTGACCGCGCTAATCTCGGGAACTACGAGTCCGATTTGAAAATTTATTTCAGTGTTAGATAGCCCATCTATCGAGGAAGGCTTATATCATCACGTTAATACCAGCAGCAGCGGAGCACCAATGAATAATGTTTCAAAATCAGGGTTAATGTTCGTAATATTCAAAAATATTTCCACCTTTTTCGTAAAGAAATTCCAAGTTAGTGTTAGCCCAAAGTAATTATTCCACGCAGAGGACGGCGAGAAGTAATTCATATAATACATGGGCTAATAGCACATAGTAATCGTATTACAATTAAAATACATTATTATTTGGGTTGAGTTAATTATATATCGTTAACCATTTTGCCGTTTATGAAACTGTGTAATAATCGCTGTGTATCAAAGAAGTACTATGCTGTTAACTTATTTTAGTTATAATAGGTACGTTGTCAACTAATGTGCCAGTGAGTATTTGCTATTTTCTGTCATATATTTTCTCTCTGTCTATCATGATAATAAAATGAAATACTTCTTGTTCACATCGTGCCTTTAAGTGTGAGCAACGAAAAATGTTCTCTCTTTCACAACAATTTTTCGTCGCTAATGCTTGCCTGTTCGCACGTTGTGATAACGTCTACTAACAATTGTCTTTTTTTCTAACAGCTTCATCGGACTACTTAGGCAAGCACTTAAGGCACTCAGCCGAATTTATTTGACAACTAGCTTATCCTGCACGGCACATCTCGGCTTGGGCTATTGCAAATTATCGTTTTCAATACATACAATCAATAACGGAATAATTATTTCATCGAGAATTTATTAACTAGTGTGTAGGAAAAATACATCACTTTATTAGTTCTTGTAATTAATACTACATATATTATAAATTACAATAAAAAAATGCAACAAGTGGAAAAACCATATAGACTACTTAATGACAATTATATCAGGAATTTCTTATGGCATACATATTGAACAAAGTAATCCCATATTCGCAACATGATAAAATACATGAAGTAACTATATACAATGCAAACTTGCATTGTCATTACAGCAAAGGGTAAAAATAATATAAGTTATACTTCTTTTGGCGCGTTAGGGAAAAATGATGAGAGTAAATTTTTAAGATGCGCGCGCACACCGTCACGAAAAACCGAACCCTGAAGTTATCACGATACGCGCGCGCACCGTCACAAAAAATCGTCACCCTGAAGTTATTACAATGCGCGAGAAAAACCGACACCCTGAAGTTTTTACGATGCGCGCGCACATTGTCACCAAAAACCGACACCCTGAAGTTAGCTATAGTCAACATTTTTTTTCTTTGTATTAAAACTTTCAATGTATTAAACATCTTTTTTTCTACTGTTAGTGTCGTTTTTTCTGCAAATGTAGAATAAGGCGAAAGATAAAATTTTTGAAAAGATTTTTATTTTGTTACGCCAAAGAAGTATAACTTTTAACGCGTGTACATAAGTACACACACACTTTTCCATACTATCGACGAGTCCAGTTCTGTATTTAGTGTCTATTCGTCATACTTCACAGTCATCAATCACATCTACAATCTGTATAAATTTTATGATAGAGATTTGTCGATGTCTTTTTTTTTTGGATAAACCATTACACTCTAACGTTCTTACCTAGAAAATATTATCACGAAACCCTTATTTGAAATAAAGTTTTAAATAGCTTTAAGAAAATACAATTTTTAATAACACCACGTGTTCAGCGATGTTTGTGTTTTTTGCCGCAGAAAAATGGGGCAAGCGATAAAATACGCGTGCACAGTACTAGTGAAAGAAACGGATAACATTGTTTACAAAGGTTTTTTAATCCAGTATACTTTGTTTTCTAGTTTATTTTTTATATTTTTCCCTCCGTACATAAAATATATTGGTAAGATAATAAACAACGTAGATAAAGTCACGATTATCAGTTAGTATTTTGGAAAAAAAGAAACACGTATAACAATATATAAACACGTAAAGAAAAACTTTGCATCATTTATTGTTGTCAAATTTTGACCACAAGTACATACAGAATACATTTTTAAATCCTATCAGAGACCTGTAACAGACAAGTATCCTACCCCTGTTGTTGAAAGTTATTCGTATGTCTGTGCGTGTTGTCAATAACAGGCATCAGGTTGGATTACATTAGGTAACGCGAGCACTACTGCCTTACGGCACATTGCGCAGACTCAACCGCTTTACAAATCCTTACGTGATATCCTTTATAATTATATTAATATACATTTTCATTTATTCAAGAAAATCGTAAAAAATAATTAGTATAATTCACGTTAGCGTAACATAGTTTAGTAGTAAAAGCAACAAACCACTTTCTCGATCAACACTCTTGTTTAGATGGAATTAGCGATATAATAGTTTAAATGACTCTTTGGAGTTTTTTGGCGGAATTTCAGTCTGTCATGTAGTGGATTTTATATTTTATTTATAATCTTGTGTTACTTGACTCCATATTGTGTAAAGTTGGTGGTGTTTTATGTAATATGGTTAGTTTATTGTACATAAGTGAAGTGAATGGAAAATAATACCACGGATCATAAAATTCTGAGATGCCATAAAAACTCCCTGGAAGGTTCTAACAAGGGATCCACCATCTTGTTAGAATATTTATTCATACGACGCTTGATATTAAAATGATCGTACGCAGTAATAATCTGATAATTCGATAGCCAAAAATAAAGTAAAAAAAATGACTCTAATTAAAACAACATACAACGTATCAAACTGATATCCTTGAAACAGATGTCTCATAGCAACAATATGTTCCAACTATTTGGCAGTGTTAAAACAAGTATATACTGTTACGTATAGAGGTACCAAGTATGCATGAATCGGATGTTTGGTTTCTTTAGTACAATAAGGTAAGCTTTAGTTTTTTATACGAATACCTATGCGTAGGATGTTACAATGTTTTTTATGAATCAAACCACATTCGTACACTTCAATAAATGGAAGTCCATTCAAAGAACTGCCGAGACCTTCGCGATTGGATCTAACCAAAAAACTAATTGAGCTTTAAGCCCAGACCTCAAGTCTTTGGGGAACTTTTTTTCTCGAACTGACTACGCTATTGACCTAGTAAGGTCTTAACAGCTTCACCGAACTACTAAGGCGAGCGCTTAGGGCACTCGGCCGACTGCTTAGGGAACTCGGCCGAGGACCCTCGACCTCTTTGGAGCACAATTTTATTATACTATACTATTAGTAATTTTTATTCGAAACCTTTTCATGACGAATATAAGCAAATAACATATAAATAACCATACAAATGAGAGTAGACATTTTTATATTCAAATCTTCAGATAAAGGGTTACTTTAAATGCCTTATGTACGACGAACATCTTATGACAGTTCAGTTAACTAATGTTCTTTTTAAAGTCATCGTTATCATTATGCCTCGCAAGTTGAAAATACAACATTAAAACCTCTTACAGTTTTATTACAAAAAAGTTAAATACATATTGAACACTTGATTAAAAATTTGTTTGATTACAAAGAGTATCATATACTTGTTTATACACTGGTTATATTTTAAAAATTGTCTATGTTGACAGTTTTTATTTTATCGTTTTGATTTTATGTACTTATATTTGGCGGCAAAAGACTTTTCACGTTATAGGTACAATTAATTCAATATTAGATAAATTAAACAATGTTAAAAATTCACAAGTACGTCATAACTACTACACAGAGTAATAGTTAAAATAAAAACTGTCAACATAGACAAGCCTTAGACAATTTTAAAATATAACCAGTGTCTAAACAAGGATGAGATACTTTTTTTATTGCTATTTGACGATATATTTAATTTGAGATTCGCTTGGACACGCTTTTGTACTAAAATATTTTAAGCATGTGTTTCATAAGGTATACAATTTTAGACACTATTTAGTAAAACTCATGTTGGTTTTTGTTTTTATTTTATTTTATAACATTATTTTATATTATAACAGCTAGAGTTTGAACAATGGGAGTATTTGGCAACCTAAGCTACTAATATTTAATAAAACGGATTGCTTATTTCTCATACATATAATATTCCTTTAGGACCAACTACAATATCTGTATATCTCTACAAATATGTTTAAGTGTCAGTTCATTCCGATTTAAACTTTTATAAGCATAATACATCATAAACAGAACATACATAACGTTAAACAACTGTTTTGTTTAATAATAAAATGGTATAAAATTTATCACGAAAATTATTATTTGCACTTTTTATATAATAACTCATTAGAATAATATTGCAAAACTTTATTATGGCATCTAAGACTTTACTGAAACTATGACTTGAAATGCCTAAAATCGGATGATTCAATTCAAGACTATAAGCCAAACGTTGTCCAATACATTACAATGTATTTGTAATATTACTTCATTTGTTGGTAATCGAACTATAGGTAATTAGTCAATTAATACTCAATTATATTCTAATTTCTTAAGTTTTATCGGACAACAAATCACTAAGAAAGACTTTTAAACGTGACACAATACATACATACACTACATAAAACGTGATTTAACTAGTAACTAGTAAAATTTTAAATTGACATGCGTAAATATCGTCTTATATTTTGAGGCAAAATTAATTTTTAAATTGTCTGTGAATTTACGATTATTTTTAAATTTGAAAACATTTAATAGGTTGGTATCAATTAATTTCAGTTTTAAATAGTTGTACATTTACCATGTTAATTACTTATTTCTGATTATTAGCGTATATAATGTGCTTATGATTTAAGTGGTTGCCACGACGCGATATAAAATCAACGCGTTCTTTAGGAAATTTCCAGTAGAAAGTAATGACATCAGACCAGAAAAGATTTCATTTTCTATCAAAGTTTGTATATATGTAGTTCCCGTTTGCTTCTAGGTATTACTTCATAGAATCTATTGTCAACTAAGTTACATTCTAAACAATAAATGGTAGGCAATCTTATTAATTGTAATATAAAATAGTTTTTTTTCCTCGAACTGACTATTCATACATATAGGACTTAGACACACATATATACCTCGATAAGTCGTATATGTATTTCATATCTTCTTTTTTCGATCTGACAACGCTATTGACCTAGCAAGGTCACCTTCACAGCTTCACCGGACTACTAAGGTGAGCGCTTAAGGCACTGAGACAATTTTATTTTGGCAACCAGCTCAAAGGTGCACGGCACACCTCGGCTTGGCTGTTGCCTGTTGCATGCAAAATCGCGACCTATCTTAGCTAACCTAGCTAACTATTCATATACGTATAAGTTGGTGAAACGTATATACGAATACATATATGTGTACCAAACATATACGCCTCAACAACTCCTCCATATATTTATTATAAGAAAATTGAGAGTGTTTTCATAAAATACCTACTTTTGTGGTGTTTCTTTTAGTAAGTGAAAGCGCCGGAGGTCCACTTCTCCTCCCCTTCTTCCCTCCCCTTCCCTCTCCGTCCCCCAAATACAGGCTGGCAACGCACTTGCGACTCCCCTAGTGTTGCTAGTATCTGTGGATGGCGATGACCACTTAACATCAGGTGACCCGCCTGTTCGTTTGCCTCCCATGATTACAAAAAATACATGGGGAGGAAAGGAAGGGATAAGGTGTAGGTGGCCCTCCGGCGCTCTCACTGACCGAACGAAACGCAACAATGCAAACACTGTTACATCACGTCGGTTTTATGTGAGACGGTGGGACTAACCCGGGCGAGACTACCCATTTATGCTGAAACGAGTTATAGCTTCAGCGTGGATCTACCATCTAATGTAACACAGACAAATATTTCATATGCTTCTTATAGTGTACTTACTGGCCGTCAATAAATTTAACCACTCTTGTATAAATAAATGAACATCGTGTGTGTTGGCGTCCCTTTTAAATAAACTATTAAAATATATTTGTGAGTATAAATATTACACTTCTTTTAAAATATTCATGCTCAGGAACCTCATCAATAATTTCCTATAAATATTCTAGTGACGTAGAACTTCAAAAACAGAAAGTTCCAATTTATATAGCAAAAGGAGTCAGGAAAAAATATTCCTATCGTGGTTCATTATCGGAAGAGAAAGCATTTAAACTATGGTTATGTTATGTTATTGCTTTTAGTAACGCATAGTATTATATACAGTTATAATTATTTGAAATTACGGTTGTCTAAAAAACGTAAAGAGCAATGAAATTTTATTTAATATTTCTAATCGTTGCAATTGTTTCTTTAAAATTTCTTAATGTTTGGCTGAAACTCATAAATCATAATACACTTCAAGGTATGTTACTATTAATAATATAAAAACCAATTTAAATTTTTTAAGGTTATCAAAATTTATTTCAAAATTACACTTCTTTCTTCTTAAATACAATTATATATTTTAATTCGAGTGTCATTTTATATTCCTAACATAAATATCGAATGCACCACTAAAACAGACTAATCAAAAAATCTTACTGTATCAAATTATAGGGAAGTAACAATGTTATTCACGGTGATAATTGAAGCCATTGTTAGTTTACTTGCAACTCATCTTTCCTTAAAAACATACATAACTCTAATCATGATTATTTCAAGCCGCACGATATGAAATTTGTCGCAACACCGCTTACACGTCACGTTCTCAATGGCGCCTTTAAAATTGCAGTTATCTACATCTATAATTCTATATTAATATTATAAAGAGGTAAAGTTTGTGACGTTGTAGGGGGTAATCTCAGGAACTACAGGTCCGATCACGCGAATAAAGAAAGATTTTTATTGTCATAGCTAAATACAGTTGTACAAAGAAACTTTAAACATAAAAAAGTAAGATTACGGCAATGAGGCCTAGCGTCAGCGTATTCTCGTTTTTGAAAACGGCGCGGCGCTGGTTTTCAGCCAGACCTCAAGTTTCCGGCTAAAATATAAGCAAGAATTACTCTTTCGCGCCCAAGTGTGGACATAAACTTAAAAATATAATATCTATTGCTACACATACCTAATTAACCAAAAATTAATCACCGAGAAAGGTTATGGGCTATATACCATCACGCTAAAACCAGTAGGAGTGTAGTACTAATGAAAAATGTTTCAAAATCGAGATTTTATTTACGTCTTGAGAGCTTCCGCTGCGTGTTAGCGTTAGCCCAAAGTAATTATTACTACGCGGACGAAGTCGCGGGCAGGGGCTAGTGAAATCTATCAGGTCAGTGAGCATGATAGAACCCTGGCTGCCCCTACCATGCGGCGGACGGTACACCGTGGGGTTTTAGTCCGTGCGAATCGGACATAACCTACCCTCTCCCCCGGGAGGGTAGCGTATCCGTTATGGATTTCTCCGCGTTAATAAAAAAAGGAGCTAGTGAAATATATTGGAACGAAGTTCCTTATCGCGCGTTGTGAAAGGGGGCTAGACGGAAAAAATTCTTATGAAAAGTTGTCACGACACTTTTTGCTATAGTAAGCTATTGTAAGCTGTGCGGCGTCGCATGTTTCTCTGTCTGTCTCTCTCTCTCTTATAGAAAGCAAGCCAGATATTTTCATTTCTATTTCGCATTGAACAGTGTGGTGTCGCGACGATTATTTTTGTTGAGTGTATACAGGTTTTTTGTAAATAATAAAAAATAATAATAATAATGAATCCTGACAGTGTTTCTGCACAAGTTCCGGATATTGCTGATGGAGTTAGGTAAGTAGAGATTATATACAGGTAATAATAAATGCTTTTGTATTTTTAGCAAGTACGCACTATAATTTCTCTTTATTATTGTGCTAACCAAGTCATACGCATTATAATCTACACATTTTGTGTGTTTAGCAAGTGTACGCGTCATAATTTTAATAAATTCAAAAACAAATCATGTTTTAATATTACAATATCAGAGCGTATGTATTTAGCAACCCGTGCATGTAATATTAATAATGGTAGTTTCTTAAAACTAGAATAACTTCATATTGAATTAAACAATTGTGATAGTCTTTTCTTCTTTTATAAAAATAAAATTTTATTACAATTCCTTCACTAATTAATCGAAAGGAACTTCGTTCCATCCGGGTGTCCCTTGACACCTCTCAAGTTTTTTTTTTGTAACAAGAACGTCTTTATAGCCCGGGCACACGACGAATATCAGTTGTAATTCTTAAAAACGAATAATGGATTTTCAGTGATGTTTTTTTTAATAAAATATTACTTATTGTTTACCTATGTGTTGTTATTTTTTTAAACGGTCAAATAGGACATGTGATGATAAAAATATATAAAAATATCGTATATTTAAAAATTCGCAAATTTCTTGAAAACCAAGCAATCTCAGTATTTAATGTTTTCAAATTAAATTACAGATGCTTATATTATTTTCTCTGGCTTTTTAAATCAAATGCGAGACAACTATATATATGTTTACTGTCTTGCATATTAATTAAAATGAGGTTTATTTGGTCGAAAATACATTCCAATTATTACACGGCGCTTTGTAGTCACAGATTATATGAGATGCTAACTACATGCAATCCTCAAATGTTAATGTATTTTTAAATATTATTTCTTTAAACAAAACGGTCGTTAACCATTGGCAATTATTTTTTTATATGATATAAGTGATTTCAATAACCTGCGTGATATAATTCTGTAATCAAAGTCGTCACTCTATTGCAATATGATAAAACTGATACCAATAAGTTATTTAATTTTATATAATCATTATTTGTGCTTTTACATTTGCCAGTATTTCATATACAAAGGATTTATTGTAAACTAGCTGACCCGTGCAACTTCGTTTGCACCAAATTGGTTCACGCGAAAAAAATTGTTTTTTTTTTTACCCTAACACGGCAAAATGCCTGCACTATGCCTGATGGTAACCACAGTATAATCCAAAAACAATAGCGACCACCGAGTGACACACTATACATCGCTGGTTGCCACTATCATGCCGGCCTACAGGAAGCTGGATATGCACAGGCTGATCCCGAAACGCGACGCGCAGAAGCGAGTCACTATTACGGATTTTTTCGCCATGTACATGGTGGTTGTGACCCAGTCAGTCTGTAAAGCCCTACCACCCCGCAAATAAAACTGATACCCGATTGCAGCCACAACTACCATTTCCAATTGTGAATCCAAACTATCCACGGATTCACTCAAACATATACCTAGATTACATGTTTTTTTTTTTTAAATAAGCCTAGTACCCGTTCGTAGTGTCATGTACCAGGATCAATTAAAATAAAAACTAACCTACATAAAACTGAATATACATCTCTACCACTTACTTTATCATGACTATCTTCAACTTGTATGAAACCTTTTTATACTCCATTGTATTAAAGAAAAATATATGAACACCGTATCGAAGCGTCAAACATCGCGCCGAAAGCGTCAAATGTCACTTGCTTGAAACTATTGTCTAAGAGTTATAAACTGTTTTGAAAACGTATTTGAAATATATTTCCAATGTCTTCAAACCAAGCCAGTTTTATACATCAGGTTCAATCCCTCGGTAGGGATCCCTTGAGTGCGTTGCTTGCGCGATACGGTGACAAACCAATATACATCACTGCTACAACACTACACGATCTCCCCCACACACGTGCACGCTTACACGCTTACACATGAAAGTGGAAGGGTTTACTTTCTTTCCCTTATCGAACTGAAAAACTCTCAATATTCCGATAATAAATATATGGAAGAGTTGTTGAGGCGTGTATTGGTATAGTGGTACACATATACATTTCAACAACTCATACATATATGAATAGTTAGCTAAGTTAGTTAAGATAGGTCGCGATTTTGCATGCAACAGGCAACAACCAAGCCGAGGTGTGCCGTGCACCCTTGAGCTGGTTGCCAAAATAAAATCGGCTGAGTGCCTGAAGCGCTCGCCTTAGTAGTCCGGTAACTTATATACGCATATAAGTTATTGAAACATGCATGTGTATTAAGCATGCGTGCCTCAACAATTCCTATATGTATTTTGTGTAGGAAAAATTCCTCTAAACTATATAGGATAGGATAGGATAACAAAAAATAAGTGTAGAACTCTTGTGTCACTGTATCGCGTGAGCAGCGTACTCAAGGGCTCCACGCCGAGGGAACAGATCTAGGCTTGAGCCGTTGCCGAGGAGGGCCTAATTTGGTGTGGGGGAGCGAAATTTACTCCCAGACCACGGCGGCGTGATCTGCGGTTATACGGGCGTGGGCGAAACACGCTCTGTTTGAAGACACATGCTGGTATTGATCGTTCGCTGACGTGATTGAATCAGGAGGATCGATAAAGATGTGTCGCGGTCGTCTTCTATACTGCAGCGTTGGGTACGGGTTCATCGTTCGCGGCGGATACCACTAACGGGCTGGGATGATTCGCGGCTTTTTTGGAATAACTACGTGTGAGTGATTTTATATACGCCCAGACAGAAGGAATCTCCAGCTCCTGTGGAGATCCTTATTCCGGACGTACCATGGGGCACCGGTGATTTTACGTAGGGCTCGGTTCTGGAGAACCTGCAACTTTTGAATACGATTTTGCGCATGTGTAAAGACCGAACAACTGTACGTCATAATCGGACGGATGCAAGTTTTATATAAAGTGAGTTTATGTCTGCGGGACATTTTACTCTTATGACAAAGCAAATGATAGAAACGACCCAAGGCCATACGGCTTTGCTTCGCACTCTTTCTGTGTGTGAATCGAAATGTAAGTGTTTATCTAAAGTGACACCGAGATATTTCACCTCACCGGCCCAAGGTATTTCGGCTTCGTATAGCCTGATGGTCGACGACGCATATATTTAAGATGGCGT
This sequence comes from Antheraea mylitta, assembly GCA_014332785.1. Lineage (NCBI taxonomy): Eukaryota > Metazoa > Arthropoda > Insecta > Lepidoptera > Saturniidae > Antheraea > Antheraea mylitta. The sequence continues at coordinate 5,217,047 of JACEII010000004.1, read as the reverse complement.
CAAACCCAAGTCATACGTTTACGTTTATTGTTGTATATGGTGGTCAATAATGTTTAATAAAATGAAATTTGTTCTTTGCTATGGAAAAAAATAATTGATTTCAAATTTATTATTGGAACGAAGTTCCTTACGGCAGGCTTGGAGGAGATAGAGATTTTGCTGCGCGACCGAACTGAAAAAAATGTGATAGTAAAACTGTAACGAAAAGTGCATGGAATAAAACAGTTAAATGAGACGTGCGCAGGCGCGACAGTCGTGTACACAAGCGAGTAGTGTATAATACCTTTCTCTTTCTCCTTTTTTGTAATTATTTCTATTTCTATGTAATTTTATGTTGTCAAACAAAAATAAAGAGACATATTTTGTTATTTTAATTGATAATTTGAATTACGATTACATAAAATTGAGCACTTTTTGCAAATAGTGTCGATTCTACATTAGCCGAAGGAACTTCGTTCCTACCTTGTGTCCCACGACACCACATTCTTTTTTGTATTTATAAAATATATCAGCGGGTATATATATGATTGTTTATAAAAAATGTGTCTGACTGTTTAATTGCCTTTAAAAGTTACTGAAAAAAATGTTCCTAAACCTATTATTGATTAATCATAAATCAAAATTAATTAAATCAAAATGCCTATTAAAAATACAACGTTAACCCGCTACCAAGTGTCCTAAATTCTGTCTATTGATATATTGATAATTTCTGTAGGTGGTAGAGCCATGCTGAAGCTATTACTGGTTTCAGCATGAATGGGTCGGCTCGTTCGGGCTAATACTGCCCTCTCACAGAAAACCGACGTGACATAACAGTGCTTGCATTGTAGTGTTTCGTTCAGTCAGTGAGAGTGCCGGAGGCCCACCTCTCTTGCCCTTTCCTTCTTTCCCTTCCCTTACCCTCCCCCATATACAGGTTGGAAACGCACTTGCAAATCCCCTGGTGTTGCTAGTGTCTATAGACGGTGGTGGTCACTGAACATCACGTGACCCACCTGTCGTTTGCCTCTTATGATACAAAAAAATATATATTCATATATTAAAGAATCAGGTACTCTAAAATTCTTGTCCTTCCAACGTTGCCGGCTCTTGTAGTAAGGTGTCGCAAAAAAGTCTAGTTACATCAACTACAAATTTTGACTTTTCGTTATCCTGGAGAACCACTTGCGTTTTATGGGACAAAAACTATTCTGGATGTAGCCTTGTAATATCAGTTATCACTGTGTTAAGTTTCGTTAAAATTGGTTCAGTATTTTCAGAGTAATACGGGTTTAGATTCTAGACTTTAATCCTTTATCCTGAAGAACCCTTTGAGTTTTATGGGACAAAAAGTACATTTGATGTAATCTCGTTATATTAGGTATCACTATGTCAAGTTTCGTCAAGATTGGTTCAGTACTTTCAGAGTGATGCGTGTGCATAGGGACAGACAGACAGACAGACAGACAGAAAGACAGACAGACAAAAATTGTAAAAAGATTATTTTTGGCTTCTATATCGATAACATAGTGTACCCTGATTAAAATTTTCAAAAAATATTTAATGTACAGATTTCGACTTGTTACAGTTTTATTATAGTATAGATTTACAACTATTCTAACAAAAGAGGCCTGTGTGACAAATTGTATGTAGAGCGGGCAGTAAATTTAATAATTAATTTATCTACATTCATCGATCTGTAGTTATGTCATTTTTTTTTTCATAGTTTAATAATGGAGATTAATATATGGAGAAGAATATGAGATTTTCTTTTAGGTACAGCCTTTGCCTGTGTAGGCAATTTCGCCAATATCAAGTGTGACAGATTACACAATTTAATGCCAAATATTCAGTGTAGAAACGTTAATTAATCTAAAATAGCAACATATCAACATAGATAAATCACATTTTTTCTGTCTCCCTGTCTTTTGAATGTAAAAACGATGTGATCGAATGTTATGAAGTTATATACACTAGAAATTTCTGTCTTAAATCGATGAGATAAAAAATTGTTAATACCACTTTTAGAAATCGTTAAAAAATCTTTAAACCTTAACCGATTTTAATAAGAATTTGTATACGGGAAATGTACATCATTTTCCAGTTGATGAGCTATAAAAATACAGGAAGCCTGCCTCACTTCGCAATTGTTAAAATATTATATACAGGTTGTCAATAATTCTCTTTCAATTTTTTTTATTTTCGATCTATTTTCATTTATATCGTACATTCCCGTGTAATTTTACATTGAAGCACTTAAAAATATCAGTAATAGTTTTAGAAATTATAAAATATATAATATAATAATATCATTGTATCCTGAAATTTTACACAAAGAATGTCAGGAGTACAGTAAAGTTCATAGAGTACCTTATAATAAATAAAGGACGGTTCCCTAGATATTAGATCTAGATTAACTAGAACAAATATCATTGTATCCTGAAATTTTACACAAAGAATGTCAGGAGTACAGTAAAGTTCATAGAGTACCTTATAATAAATAAAGGACGGTTCCCTAGATATTAGATCTAGATTAACTAGAACAAAAGCTAGTATTTTAATTAAATAAAATACAATAACATGTGTGGAGCCGGGAGTAAGCACTAGGTCGGTAATAAATTCGTTTACATACCCCGAAACACTTGTCAAGGTTATATATCAAAAATTATATTTTCTGTTTATTTAACACGTGTCTGTTAATACTTTTATTTGTAAGGAATGTTGAACAATGAAATGTATGTTACACGTATTGAAAAATATTATTATCGCATATCCTAAACAGCTGTATTTTCAAGTGGTAAAACCTACGAAAACCCGATAGCGAAGTGATGGTCACTTGCAAGTATTAGTCATCTTCACCAAAAACAAATTTAAAACCCCACAGAGTCCAAACTATATTAAAGAAAGGAGGTAAGGTAAGGTATTTTTATTTAGGGAACGGGCCTATATTATAAACTATCTGATACCTTCGAGTTCGTTTGCGTCCATTATTATTATAGCAACATACTTTATGAATAGAGGAGAAAATATAAGCACCACACTGCTTGCTCCACTTCACGGTAAGAAAATAAAACTCCGAACGTGCAGTGTTTATAAAAATTGCAATTTTTTAAAGCCACAATATCTTTCTATGAAATGAAGATCATGGTCATTGTTCTTTTTTAAGATAAAGACATACGATGTTATTACAAAAAAAGTTAATACGTATTTAGTACGTCTTGCTTTAAAAAGGTTACGTTTTAAATGCACCGTGCGCGCTGAATGTTCGCCATCTTGCTCTTTTGTCTCGCTTTGGTTAGTTTAGGTTTCACTTGCGAAAAAAGGATAACGCGAACTCGCCTCGGGCGAGAGTGGTGCATTTAGTGCGAAACCTTTTTAAAGCATGTATTCAATACGTATTTAACTTTTGGGTACCTTACACACAACGGCAGACCTCTATAAGTGTATTCATACAATAAATACTATTAATACCGATCGCAAACCAAAATATAGTCATATTCGAAGTCACTCAAAGTTAATCTGATACTCTTCAGATTTAAAAGTATATCGGAACACATCGTATATCAGGGCTTGTTACTAAGTAAGCACACCCTTTAATATAAAAACAACAAGGCAAGCACTTGTAATTTTCTATATAGGAAGGGTTAGAAAATACTCATGTAATTAATTTTAATAAATACCAGTCTTACATCGTAATAAGCTTACAAATATTTAAATTAATATACAAATCATATTCATTTTGATAACTTCTCTAATATATCTTCGAAATCTAAGGTCTATACCAGTGACAATAAATGGAGTCGCTTGATAATATCTAATTGTCAATAAGAGATTTTTCCAAATCGATTTATAAATAACTGAATTTTGTGGCAACAAATATTGACAAAATACACCCAAATTGAAAATCTCCTTTCTAAAGTTCATTAAAAACAATAATAATCTCCATCACTAAACGATATTATTTATCAATTACTATATATCGATTTATCTCGCCTCTTCTTCTCATACATTACTAGCTGTGACCATAGTTCAAGGAAACACAAAATGCTCCTTACTTTTTTTATATAGTATTTTAAACATTAGCTTCTAGTAGGTGGTAGAGCGACGCTGAAGCTATTATTGGCTTCAGCATGAATGGGCCAGCTCGCCCGAGATACACCACCTTCTCACTGAAAACCGACATGAAGTAATAGTGCCTACATTGTTGCGTTTCGTTTGGTCAGTGGGAGCGCGGGACGCCCACCTCCCTTTTCCTTTCTTTCCCCCATACACAGCTGGCAACGCACTTGTGACTCCCCTGGTGTTGCTAGTGTCTATTGACGGCAGTGATTACTTAACACCAGGTGACCCGTTTGTTCGTTTGCCACATATGATTTAAAAAAACATGGTTGATCTTATATTTACATATTTATGCAGGGTCATTTTTGCCGACGAGTATCTCATTACTTAAATACGAGATTAATTATATACTGTAAAGGACCACTTAATTATTTGTGGTATCGGAATAATTTAGTGCATTATAAAACACATCTTTTACATGTCCCGTTTATTATATTTTATGTTTCCTTGGTTACGTATACTGTTACTATTTTAAGTATTAAACAGAATATGTTGTAGTAATAATGTATTGGCTTCGGTTATTTTTAACTTTATAACCAATTTTATATACCTTCATTATCATCTAATATAACAAAATATACAAATACCGGGTCAGATAACGCAGTTATAATTTAAAAAAGAATCTTATCAATTGATCAGACAGATGTCAACTTTTATATTAATTAAGGAGTTGAAGTAATTAAGAGTACTATAGTTATTCAATTAATGATAGTAATGATATAAATACTTCCGAACTAAATGTAGCAGAGAATGATACGCACAGACAGACCTGCAACGTATTAGTATTCAAGTAATTAATTTATTAATTAATTATCTAGAAAATCTAACAACGTGCGTTATAGAAATAATATTATTACCTTTCTGGTCACGTGCCGTTTATGAAACCAGCGTAATGACTGTCATCATAATTTAATTGCAAGTTAAAATATTTCATTTATCGGTAACAATCGTTTAATAAGGAATTTGTTCTTAAGAGTTATTTATTGTACATACACATATTTAATTTAATTGATTGTTTTAATTTTCAAGTACATGTATATATAATGTATGCTGTAAACCAGAATAAATAAATATAAATAAATTATTTTTCATTTGTCATGGAATAAAGTTTTTCGTTTTTGTAATTGTTAACAGCAATATTAACATAGACATCAGATAATTTTTAATTATATTAAACACATTGTATTAATAAAACATTTAAACTCTCAGATATTACTTAAAAATAATAGCAAAATAAAATAATAAAATACATATAAATGACACTAGATTTATAATAATCTGGTGTATAGACAATTTATTACAGGATACGACTCACGAATAAGAATGGTACTGTTAGCCTCTATATTAGGTACATAATTCAGAAAACAATCTATTCTGGTAAAAGTTATTTAAAAAATATCAGAAACAACTTCATATATAACTTTTTCTTTGTAATACTTACCAAAAAATTTAAAAACTATGACTGCCATTGTATAATGTTTTTTTATTTAATTAAACACAATAATTAAATTTTAATAGTCACTTATATGTCACGAACATATTGTTAGTACGCGGTGTCGGTAGATCACATAAATGTTTGCATGGTTGCGATACGCGGAACAACGCGGCCGAGTGCGAAGAGCGGAATAAAATAACGCGGCCGTTACAGCCACCGAACTGGATGCGTGCGGATATCGTATTGTCAACATTCAACAACATCGAAGAGGCTAGTTTAATAATTCTAACCCCACAGATTACTCACACATTTTAAACTTTGGGATTTATTTCTTTTTTTATAGTTTTACACTGATTATCATTACAGAGTTTTCTTGCATTTTAAACTTTGTCACCTTTCATTGATTCCTATTAATTATACAAAAACAATGAAGTACTTTTATACCAATGAAAATGTATACTTATTTTATATATGAAAAGAATCACAGCTTAATCGAATTTTGTAGTTTTTTTTCGTAATTCTTTTATAATATTTTCGCGTCATAAGAGTGGCAATACTGATGTATCGGATACAAGAATTTCAAAACCTTTTAAATCAACATACACAGCAAACCGCAGTCAAAGTACTAAATAAATATTTTAATCATGAATAGGTGAAACTATTATTAACGCTTAGCCAATTTGAGGTAAGGCTTAAAATTAGAAATATAGACAAATTATATCTATTAAAACGTTTCATTTTTCACATTACAGTTTCAGGTTAACAAAACGTACCTTTGAATTCAAAAGCTGAATTTGTGTTCTATAAATTAGGCAGTACACAAAAAACTTCTCTTCGAATAAGTTGGCTTGAATTTTATACAGTTTTATTTAGATACTAATTATTAAAAATAGAGAAAATAACCGTAACTATTGACTTATTTAGACAGAATTTTCATTAATTATTATATCGTTTTGGCTACGAAATTGTACACTTTTCTCTAAAAATATAGTACCTATAACTACAAAAAAAACTTTCAGAATTATAAAACATTTTTAACTCTGAAATGTTTAAAAGACTGAATT
>JACEII010000004.1:5145525-5210440 GCA_014332785.1 Antheraea mylitta | reverse complement strand
TTAGTCTTAAATAAAATTGCAATAGTACCTATAACTACAAAAAAAAACTTTCAGAATTATAAAACATTTTTAACTCTGAAATATTTATAAGACTGAATTATGTTCGTCTTGGTCTTAAATAAAATTGCAATAGAACCTATAACTACAAAAAAAAACTTTCAGAATTATAAAACATTTTTAACTCTGAAATGTTTAAAAGACTGAGTTATGTCCGTCTTAGCCTTAAATAAAATTGCAAGAGCACTTAATTTGCAGTAAAAAGATCTAGTCTAGTGATCTTGAATACTAATCTTTCTGTGAGAAATTTGAAACGTATTCCAAGATGGAATTCTTAATTAAACTCAATTTCTCATACATAGGAAACCACATCTGCCCGCTAAAGCTCAGTTACTACACTACATACAGAAAGAGACTAACTTTCTCATGGAAATATAATCTTTAGAGCACAAGATTAAATTAATGTTTAGTTATTAATTCAGATTTTCTGTTTATACAAGTAAAAGAAAACAATACCCTCAGACATATTTTGATGCCTACATATATTTTTTTCTTGAACTGACTCCGCTATTGACCTAGAAAGGTCTTTACAGCTTCACCGGACTACAACCTACTATAATGATTAATGCAATAATAAGAAATAGGGTTTTGCACCTATTTTTTTTTTCGATCTGACTACGCTATTGACCTAGGAAGGTCTTAACAACTTCACCGGACTACGAAACCTATTTTTATGTTAAGGGTAATAAGTGCGTCCTGTAAATGGCGAATTGTTTTTTATTTGATATTTGTTTAAATTATGGACTAAAGTATACAAATTTACAAATAAATATTCTCTTCATAAAGCATTCTATGAACCCATTTTTTTCTTATACTGTAAGTTTCTAAGAAATATTGACTTTCTTACATTCTATAGTTTAGGTATCGGATTAATTAATAATCAGTAACACAGTATTATTTTCCTGGCATATGAATCATGGATTCTTTTTTACTTTTTATATTATATCAGCTATCAGTAATAGAGAATGTTTTACAAGTAAATAGGTAAAACAGACTTTTCAATTGCTTTACTGCCCAGTAAATCAGAGAAGCGAAAAAAGATAGATTTTCTTTTTTAAAACTATAGACGAATGTTTTCGTCAGCTGTAAATATAATCGAAAATAAGAGATATATATTTTTGACAATTTCATTTTTTTTTTTGTTTTTTTTTTTATTCTAGCACGCCAAAGTGACTGCACTATGCCTGATGGTAAGCATAGTACAATCCAAAAATAATAGCGACCACCGATTGACACACTGTCCATCGCCGGTCGCCACTATCATGCCGGCCTGCAATAAGCTGGACATGCACAGGCTGATCCCGAAACGCGACCCGTAGAAGCGAATCACTATTACGGGCTTTTTCGCCATATACATGGTGGTTGCGACCCAGTTGAGATGTAAAACCCTACCACCCCGCTATCGCCATTGCCTCGTTCGTTATTCAGCAGGGTGCAACCCTACCACCCCGCTATCTCCATTGCCTCGTTCGTTATTCAGCAGGGTACACCACGTGCAGGTGAGGTTGGCTTGGGTGTCTCAAGTCTTATGATGTTATTCGACACCCCTTACACCCCACTATGATTTTGCGTGCATAACTACATTATTATGAATATCAAATAAAAAATAATGATTTTACCGCCATTAGATGTATATCGTGTTTTAAAATTTACTTTTGTTGTCAATACCAATCGAAAAATTTCATTAATCATCAAATACCTTTAAACGAGCAAATCATGTATATTCATATATTATTATATATTCAGGTTCTTGGAAACGGTATCATCTATTTCCGTGAAACTTAGTATGTAGGTAGTTTCGGGGACGATAAATAGATCTAGCTAGATTTCATTCATAAAAAATCTTTTTTTAAACTGAGTTTTCAGACAACGAAAAAATATAGCTAGAATAAATATAAAGGTAAATTTCGCCGCCGCTGTCAAAATAAAAAAAAGCTCAGATGGAATCTGCTGCTTCGATAATCCATATAACCCCAGTTCGAATCCGAATGACAGCAAGAGAGATATCTTTTTTTAATATTTTATTTTTTAGTAGAAAATAGTGCTAATTTGGTGAGACAAACCTAACAGTTTATTTTAATTTGTTATTGTTTTTTAAAGAACCGAGTTAGGCTCGGTCGCCCAGCTACTATTGTAATAAACGCATATATTTAGAAAACAAATTACATAATAAAAATACTTATAGATGGCGTAAAAATCAATACAAACTAATTAAGAACTATCTATACCTTAATGGTACTCAACCTTTTTTTATAGGGGCCACAAACACGTTTCACTCATGGTGTCGCTGACCGCAAAATACAACTATTTAGCCAGTTAAATAAAAAAAACGTAGTATAAAATTAGCACATATTAATTAATGTAGTGAAAAACAGTTGTCTAATAAAACATGCTTGATATGCTTAAATTATAAGGAATGCATTTCGGTCGGGTTATCTGGGATCTATTTAATTTACTACGCGTGCTCATAGTTTTTCTAACGAAATTTATAATAATTGAAAATAAAATATAATCGGGTGGGCCGAATACAAAAACCCGAAGGGCCGCAGGTTGAATATGGCACAAATTGTAATTCCTATAACTTATGACCATTTAGACGAAACAATAGTTTCCTAAAATTTTAATGCCTTGTACAAATATTGAATTTAGGTAGTCAACTCTTTACCATCCAGGTGTATTTTGCAAGGACTCCAAAGGTATTATCTCGGTAAAGGAACAAATTACAAACGCAAAAAATCTAGTACGTTTTTTTTTCGATCTGACTATGCTATTGACCCAGCAAGGTCTTAACAGCTTCACCGGACTACGAAAAAAAAAAACATAAAGTATACTGATTACTAGCCTCTGCCCGTGACTTCGTTCGCGTGGACTAGTTACTTTGGGCTAACTATAACATGCAGCGGAAGCTCACAACAGGAAAAAGAACCCGATTTTGAAACATTCTTCATTGGTGCTCCGCTCCTATTGGTCTTAGCGTGATGATAGCCTACCTCGATAAGTGAGCTATATAACAAATAAAGATTTTTTTTCCTGAAATTACCCTCTACAATGTCACAATTTTTTGTTATTTTTTTTTTATTATATCAAAGGAGGCAAACGAACTGGTGGGTCACGTGATGTTAAGTGATCACCACCGTCCATAGACACTAGCGACATCAGGGACGTCGCAAGTGCGTTGCCAGCCTGTATATGGGAGAAGGGGGAGAAGGAAAGAGGAAGGGACGTGGGCCTCCAGCTCTCTCACTGACCGAGCGAAACACAACAATGCAAGCACTGTTATTTCACGTCGGTTATCTGTGAGAGGGGTGGTACTACCCCGGAGGAACCGACCCATTCATGCTGAAACCAAAAATAGCTTCAGCGGGCGGCAGGCTTGGAGGAGATAGGGATTTTTCTGCGCGATCGAACTGAAAAAAATGTGATAGTAAAACCGTAACGAAAAGTGCGTGGAATAAAACCACGACTGTCGCGCCTGCGCTCGTCTCATCCGTTAAATGAGACGTGCGCAGGAGCGACAGTCTTATACACAAGCGAGAAGTGTATAATACCTGTCTCTTTCTCCTTTTTTGTAATTATTTCTATTTTTATGTAATTTTATGTTGTCAAACAAAAATAAAGAGACGTATTTTGTTATTTTAATTGATAATTTGAATTACCATTACATAAAATTGAGCACGATTATTTTTTTGCAAATTGTGTCGATTCTACATTAGCCGAAGGAACTTCGTTCCTACCTGGTGTCCCACGACACCACATTCTTTTTTTTTTAACTTTATCTTTGGCAATCAATCTTTCAGATTATTACTGCCATTGTCGCGTAGTCAGTATTATTACAAGCGTCGTGCGATCACTTCAATATTAAGCCTCGTGTGAGTCAATATTCTAACAAGATGGCGGATCCCTTGTAAGAACCTTTCAGGGAGTTTTTGTGGCATCTCAGAATTTCATGCTCCGTGATATTATTTTCCATTCACTTCACTTACGCACAATAACTAACTATATTACGTAAAACACCACCAAATTTACAAAATATAGAGTCAAATGACGTAAGATTATGAATAAAATATAAAACACACGACATGACAGACTAAAATCCCGCCAAAAACTCCTAGTACAAAGTTATACATCTATACTAATATTATAAAAAGGTAAAGTTTGTGAGTTTGTGACGTTGTGATGTTGTGGCGTTGTAGGGGGTAATCTCAGGAACTACTGGTCCGATTTGAATAATTCTTTCAATGTTATATAGCTCATTCATCGAGAATGCTTATAGGCTATATATCATCACGCTAAGATTAATAGGAGCGAAGCCCAGATGAGAAATGTTTCAAAATCGGGATGTTTTTTCCTTTTGAGAACTGCTGCGTGTTAGTGTATCTATTCCACGCGAACGAAGTCGCGGGCAGAGGCTAGTCATTTATATTTTGCGGCTATTGTTTGATTATCAACTTTAGTTTATGTCATATACTTCTTTCTTAATATATCCTTTTATTAAAATTTGAATAATATGAATTAATTATATTGGAAATGCAAATTATACAGCACTAAATATTTATATCAGTAAGTGTTCCCACTGGTTCGTCTTTTTATTTGCGGCGGTAATCACTAGACTTGACTTTGGTCAGCTTTATTTGTTTTCCAATATCATTTAATAATCAAGTTATATTGATCAGTTCAAAGTTTAAAGTCCAATTAACAAAGTGTATTTGAAATAACAAAGAACACTGAATTGTAAACATGCATTATAATGTTCTTAAATTTCATTGATTTTTTTTTCTGAAAGTAAACAAGAAACACCTATGTATGACATATTGGTTTAAATACAAAGTGTTTTTACATTGATTTAAACAATTCGTTTTATGGAAGTGCAGTCGTTCCAAATATGTATACTTTTCTTTTTAATACCGGCAACATTCTAATTGACATTAAGTAGGGTTCCCAACTTAGGGATTCTCCCCAAATTAGTTATCAATCGTAGCAGATTTATATTTTTAGGGACTATTTTGTAATACTATAGCCGCTGAAATAATCCTGTCGTCATCATCCTATCATTTGTTGCTATGTTTCTATTTATATTATGTTACAAAATAAGTCATTGAATAGGTTTTGTATTCATAAGCTACAAAATTTGATCACGGTCCGATTTACATTACACCGTACTGGTAAATCTTGCACAACAAATAGTCTGTCTATTAAAACGTTCACTTTATTTAACAAACAAATTTATGTTTTAAAAAAATTATAACCAGATTTTTTTTATATCATAGGAGGCAAACGAACAAGCGGATCACCTGACGTTAAGTGATCACCGTCATCCATAAACACTAGCAACACCAGGGGAGTCGCTAGTGCCTTGACAGTCTGTGTTTGGGGGAAAAGAGAAAGGGAGAGAGAAAAGGAGATGGGAGGAGAAGGAAAATGGGCCTACGGCACTCTCACTGACCGAACGAAACACAACAATTCAAGCACTGTTACTTCACGTTGATTTTCTATGAAAAGGTGGTATTACCCCGGGTAAGTCGACCCATTCATGTTGAAACCAGTAATAGCTTCAGCGTAGCTCTACCACTTACAAGCACTGGTACTTCACGTTGGTTTTTTGTGATAGGGTGGTACTACCCCGGGCCAGCCGACCCATTCATGTTGAAACCAGTAATAGCTTTAGAGTGGCTCTACCACATACTTGAAATGGAATAATATTTGAATTGAATTATTGCAAGAATTGGCTTACATGTGGCATTTTTTTGGAATTATCGTAATCAATAAATTAATGTAAAATAAAGTATATTCACAGCTGCACGTGTAGACTTTAAAAAAATAACAAGTACTATTTTAAAACATCTTTTCTGCGTGTTCAGTATAATTTGTGTGATAGATTGAAACATTAGATACTAAAATTTTATATTAACTTTTCTGTGTCATCGAAGAAATATATATATGACTGTGACATCAACTGTTTTGTTCGTTTTCAAAAGGCCAGTGACATTTTAAATGGCTAGCACGGTACACATTTTTAGTACCAATTTATTTAAAAATATATATTTCTGAAGTCTGTCAACTTCAGTTTCATAACTATTCTTTTTTATTTTAAAAGAGTTTTTCAGAAGATATGGTGTTTATAAGGGAATACTGCCACGTAATTTATAAACCCAGTAAAGAACATGTTAACGATTTCGAGAATATTGCGTTCAAATTTAAAATTTTATTTACCGAATTGTTCATTTCGCAAAGATAATACGTATGTATATAGACTAATATTTTTGTAACAAATTGCAGGTAAGCACAAATAAAACTTGACCACATTTTTCTCGAAACCGTTAATATGTTCTTTACTGCGTTTGTAAATTGAGCGCAAAATATGTGTTTACATTTTGGGGTAAATATTTTTCAGGGTTGGGAACATTAACATGAAGTTTCATGAGAAATGACGCGCAAATCCGAACATGTACAAAATTCAAAAATCCAAATTCCAAAGTTCAGTACAAAGATAAAATTATCCGACTTCTGATAACAGTAGATACGATACGTTAAACCACTGTAAAATTTAGCTATTTTTACGGCACTCGGTAATGTTTTGATAATAAAAATATATATACTTGAAATTTATAACTGCTATCGCAGTAACGCAGGTTAGTAAGTGCTCGATCTTTGAACTTTTTCTACTTGTTATACGGTTCCCATTTTATACTTGTCAAATGTACTAATATATATTTTTTAAATTGATTATTCTTACATAAATAACATGTTGCTAGGACGAATAAGTCATCTGGTATTTAGGAGATCAATACACGTATCTCGAAAATTAAATTCAAATATGACGATCGACGGAAACACTATATTAGCAGAAAGTTTAAAGAAACATGTAAGTACATTTTCTCTTACATTATTAAATATAAAATAGACATTTAACTCAAATCTCAGCATAGTATATTGATAAATATAACTAAAATTGACTGTATCTAATTGCGAATGGTTTTGTTTTATTCTTGAGTTCATTTCGTCTTTTACATGAACTCAAACTCCAAACATATAATTATAAACTTTTCACTCTGTTTATCCATGCTAATCTTAAACGTTTTTATGGGATTCTCACTAGCTGATAAAAGATTTTTAGGTATTATCTAGAGCAGTTATACTCAAGCTGCTGCCAGCCGGGTCTTGGTAACTGGCCCACTCGATTATACTTTGTTTACACTTATTTTAAATTTCATGCCCATCAGAAAAACTATAACCACACTGAGTAAATGAAATAGATCCCAGGTAACCTGACCGCAATAAGTCCCTTATGATATAAGGGTTGTACCAAGCTAGTTTTATTGGACAACCATTTTTCACTACATAAATATGCTGTTAATTTGAAATTAGGTTTTTTTATTTACCAGTATGAACAGTGTTATTTTGTGAGAGATAGTAATGACAAGGTTCTTCCACAGATGAACATTGTATAAGTTCTCCCATCTATACTTACTCATCATACAATTATTTTATAGAGTTTTATTTTTTATATAAAGTCACTTAAAAATTGGTCTTATTAATATAGTACATAGGTATGTTAAAATAGCAGTTAAGTAGATATTAATTTGTTTTTTATACATTTCTTATTACCTTATTATTTTTTTAATAAACTTTTAATATGGCACTGGTAATCAGATAAAATAAGTCTAAAGTCTAAGTATAAATGTTACATGTCATTTATTCTAATATAAAGTTCTTATATATGGTCAAATTAATATCTACGGGTGAAAGCGAAAATGTCGTAACTAACATTTTGGGCTAATTTACTTTTTACCATATTCTTCTATAAAAAAATATCGCTTTGAATGTTCTGGGTCTCGTTTTCCTACGATTCAATTTTTCATAGATATGACCTTGGTTTTCTGCCTAGTTTTAGTGCTACACATCATTAAACCGAATACAAAATTGACGTTTTGAAATAGTTGTTTGGCTCTGGTGTAAAATTGGTTTTTGAAGTTATGACAATTCTGCTTTCTCCCGTCAATATGAAAACAGATATATTTGTACAATATAAGCTTTTGAACTTAATAGAATCGAATTTTTGTTGAATGCAAGAAGCCCCTTCATTGTTTTACCATATTAACTTTAGAGTTACAACACCTGAGAAATTGAAATCATTATTACTTAAATTTATCAAATGAAGTTCTTTTAATAATTTTTTTAACAATTGTTTAAGCAATAAAAACTTCCGAACTGCATGCCTATGTGTTAAAGAAGTTTAAAGGTAACTAAAAAACAAACTAAAGTTGTAAATGAAATTCCATTCAATTCCTTTTTCAACTCATATAAAACTGGTATATGGCCAGTACAAAATAAGAAAATGTTTTCTGTTATCCTATCTTTTTTTGTGTTCCTCTAAATATATACGTGAGTGTATGTTGACAATAGTATTATCTAAATAAAGCTGTAATTATTAAATATAATAACAACTTATTTAATTAGTGCCAAACAAAATCTAAGAACAATAGTTCAAGAATTAAAGTTTTATTCATATTTTAATCTATGATGAAAAACATTGCAAGAAATGAAATACTGATTACTATTATTCTTTCTGGTATGGCCTCTGACTATGTAGGCAATTACACCAATATCAAGTGTGACAGATACACTTTATTAACTCTATGCCAAATATTTAGTGTAACAATGTGAAATAATCAACAATAGCAACAAATCACCAAAAGAGGATAGATACTGTGTTGTAAGTGGCACAGAGATTATTTCTAAAAATATATTAATTATTATAAATAAAAAGACACATCCCTTTGAGCTGGAGAAAATAAAATTAAGATATGCTGTAATTATTTCTAATGAAATTATTTCAGGGAGTGGAATATGTATTTGGTATAGTAGGTATTCCTGTGATCGAGACCGCAATTGCATTTCAAACAGCTGGTCTTAAGTATATCGGTATGCGCAATGAACAAGCCGCATGCTATGCTGCCCAAGCTGTTGGATATCTCACAGGTAACACTAAAAATGTCATAAATTACAAAGTATCTTTGGCGGGCAAGCAAGCCCCTAAACTAGCTGCGTTAAGGCTTTTAATAATTTTAATAATATCTGTCACTTGTCAAACTTCCTGCAGCTTGTATCATGCCTCGGAAAAAGTCGAACTGTGATTTTTGAGGACACTACTAACAATAAATCTGTCATCTCACATAGTTGTTACTCTTTTGTGACTTTGTGCTCTACATATTATATATTCTCCAGTCTGTATGTATCGTTTAACATTTCAAAGAATCACAGACTTAGACACTTGTAATTTTTTAAACACTTCATTATAAATGTGACCATTTTCAATTGAAGTTACAATTTTACACACCTGAGTAACACAGAGATCTGGCATTATAAGAAAAAGTAACCAGATGAAATTACCTTCGTTCAATAAAAGCTATGTTAAAAAAAGAAAACAAAAATAATGACAAATTCTTTTTTTTTTCGAAATGACAACGCTCTTGACCTGGAAAGGTCTTTACAGCTTCACGGAACTACCGAGGCGAGCGCTGAAGGCACTCAGCCGATTTGAGATGCTTAGGAGACTAACTCAAAGGTGCACGGCACACCTTGGCTTGGGCTGTCGCTTGTTGTGTTGTGCAAAAATCGCGACCTGTCTGAGCTAAGCTATCTAGATATACGTATATGAGTTATTGAAACATGCATGTGTACCAAACATGGGTGCCTTAACAACTATATGTATTTTGTGGCGAAACATTCCTCTAAACTATATAGGATAGGATAAGAAAAAATAAGGATAGAATTCTTAGTCATTTATTTCTCTGAAAAAGAAAAACAGCGTGTAAGCGTGTAGGCGTGCACGTGTGTATAGGTGATGTGTGTGATTTAAGGTTTCGTGTCACTGTATCGCGTGAGCAGCGTACTCAAGGGCTCCACGCCGGGGGAACAGACCTAGGCTTGAGCCGCTGCCGAGGGGGGCCTAATCTGGTTGCCAAATTTTGCTAAAGACAACAAAAACCTAAAGAATTTCATACAATGTATCAAAGAAATTGATAAATAGTCAAAAAATAAATGAAAGTCCTTAGTAAAATTCTTTTTACACTATTTTCTTTTTACAATTTAGTTACTCCTTCTACATTGATGTTATTTATTGTAAGCCACAGAACTGCCAGTTATTTTCAACAAAGACATGTCAGTTATATACAGCAATCGAACCTGTCAACTCGTCATTAATTAGTAGGAATTACCATTCCTGTACCACAAAGCCTTTTTTTATATCATAGAAGGTAAACAAACAGGCGCGTCACCTGATGTTAAGTAATCACCGTCGTCCATAGACACTAGCAACACCAGGGGAGTCGTAAGTGCGATGCCAGCCTGTGATTGGGTGGAGAGTAAGAGGAGGGAGAGGGAAGGTGGGCCTCCGGTGAATTGTATATACATTATCCGGTGACTTATTATCACGCCTCTAACAACAACACATATTTTTAATTGTAAAGAGCTTGTAGTCCATCTGACTTTAAGGTATCCTTTACAGTCAATATTATTTGCTATTTTAATTTTAGGTAAACCAGGAGTATGCTTAGCAGTATCAGGACCTGGTTTACTTCACTGTATTGGTGGCATGGCTAATGCTCAGGTCAATTGTTGGCCTTTACTAGTTATTGCTGGTTCCTGTCCGGAGGATCATGAAGGGATAGGTGGATTCCAAGAATGGAACCAGGTACTATTTTTTCTCTAGATATTGTAATTATTTCCTCTAGAGTCCTTTAAAGTAATAAGAATATTTTAAAGCCATATTGTATGTTGTAAATTTCCAGTTATTTCTAGATCATATTATGTAATGTCGTTATGTACCGCAATTCCTCTTTACCTCAAGTAACAGAGAAGTTGAGGAGTAATATGGGCATGGCATGGGCAAATTATGGGAGGAAGTAAAAGTCATGTAACTAGAAAAGTTTTGAGTATAAAAGTGGACAGATATAGAAGTAAAAGAACACCGAAAAAAGTATAGATGAATTGTGTAAAAAATTATATGTGTATAAAAGGTACAGATGGATTGTGTGAAAAATTATGTGTGTATAAAAGGTATAGATGAATTGTGTGAAACATTATGTGTGTATAAACGGTTTGAATATTGAGATGACATCTGAAAGGGAAGAGTGGAAAAGGAAGATATGTCATGCAAATCCTACTTAGATTGGAATAAGGGGTCTGAAGAAAATGGTTTTGTAGGTGAAAGAGCCACGCTGGAGCTATTACTAGCTTCAGCATGAATGGATCAGCTTGCCCCCGGTACTATCACCTGACCCACAGAAACACAGATGTGAAGTAATAGTTCTTGCATTGTTGCGTTTCGTTCGGTCAGTGAGAGCGCCGGAGACCCACCTCTCCTCACCTTCCTCCTCTCCTCTTCCCTTCCTCCCCCCACCGCCACCCCAAGCAAAGGCTGATAACGCATTTGCGGCTCCCCTAGTGTTGCAGGTGTCTATGGATGGTGGTGATCACTTGACATCAGGTGACCCACCTGTTCATTTGCCTCCTATGATATAAAAAAATGAGTATCTAGAGTACATTTTGCTATTACTAATCTAGTAAATGTCTAGTAGACTATGATTTTATATTTACATACCATTTATAAAAAAACATGTTGGATTTTAGTATATACAAGACTTCAATATGAATATATTTGCATTGTCATTAACATTAAATTAAAATATGGTAAAACGTTGTAGTAATGAAAATTCATTTTGATTATAATGTTAAAATGGTTTTCTCACTATTGTTTTTTTTTTTTATTTTATTACGTATTCTAAATGAGTTGCAAGGTTAAACGATATCTAGACATTTTACACTTGTTTTATATTGTCAAAGTACACAATAGCTAATTATTATTATAATCACATACATATAAAACAAAGGACTCTGCTAAGTCTGTCTCTGTGTTCGCGATAAACTTAAAAATTACTGAACCGATATACATTCGGTTTCCACTAGTAGATAAAGTAATTCATGAGAAAGGTTTAGATATATAATTTGTTACGGTTTTCTTTACTAGCGGATCCGTTAGTAAATTAGAAATAGCGTAATATTATTCAATTAAACACCAATTTTGTAAAGAAATGATTTTAATAAGTATTTTATTGGTAGTTAGTGGATTTATTACAATATTGTAATTTCACTTTTTCATAAGCGATATATTTATTTATTTACATATGGTTAAAGCAACACTCGACAATCATAAATAATAATACAATAACAATAATAAAAAGAAGTAAACTAAACTATGACCTAAAACTCTTTATCACATAGAAACTTAACTTTTTTTTTATATCAAAGGAGGCAAACGAACTGGTGGCTCACGTGATGTTAAGTGATCAGCACCGCCCATAGACACTAGCGACATCACGGATGTCGCAAGTGCGTTGCCAGCCTATATATAGGAGAAGGGGGAGGGGAAGGAAAGAGGGACATGGACCTCCGGCTCGGCTCTCTCACTGACCGAACGAAACACAACAATGCAAGCACTGTCATTTCACGTCGGTTATCTGTGAGAAGCGTGGTACTACCCCAGAGTAGCCGACCTATTCATGCTGAAACCAAAAATAGCTTCAGTGGGGCTCTACCACCTACAAATCTAAAAATTACTTACACTAATTATAATAATAATAAGAAAATAATAATTGTTTAAATATTTAGATACACTGGATTTAAAAAACTATATATAAAAGGATAAACGAGAAAGTTCAAATGAATTCATTTATGAAAACTAAAATTAACACATGGAAAAAAAACAGGATGGTAAACATAAATTATGAATATTAAAATATAATATAGAAACTGTTGTTGAGATGTTCATGGATATAAAATGTGTTTAATTGTCTTTTTGAATTTAAATGCCCGATGGTCAAATATGTCTAATGAAATATGTTTGTTTGCAAGCTCATTATATATACGAGTCATACGTACAATTGGGTTGATATAAGAAGTACTATTCATATAAGTTTAAGATATAGGATTAAGTTATCAAAAAACGATTAAAAACAAAATAGAGCCAACAATCCATTCAGATAAAAATAAAGTCCTCATTAAAGATACGTAAAACTTATAATTAAAATAAAGCAGTTTGAATATAATAGCTTCTTTTTTTTTGTATACGTAGATTAAAAATCATCATGATAACCTTCATTGACAAATTAACATATTTGATCATTGATCTCTTGACATACACGCGTATTATGTTCATTCAATTCATTACTTTGACCTTTCCTTATAATTAACATTTTTTATTTAAATCATAGGAGGCGAATGAGCAGGTGAATTACCTGGTGTAAAATGATCACCGCAGCCCATAGACACTTGCAACACCAGGGCAGTCGCAAGTGCGTTGCCAGCCTTTGTTTGGGGGAATGGATATGGGGTAGGGGGAGGAGGGAATGGTCCTCCGGCGCTCTCATCGACCGAACGAAACGCAACAATACAATTACTGTTACTTCACATCGGTTTTGTGTGGGTCGAGTGATACTACCCCGGGCGAGTAATAGCTTCAGCGTGACTCTACCACATTGTATGTAATATTATGAGGAAACAGGGTCTCTAAGAATTTTAAAACCCCAATCTATTGATGTCGCACTTTGCTCAAACATAACGAAACATTGAGCGAGAGAGACAACTGCAGCTCGGATTCATTATACCTACACAAAATACTACGAAATCATGATTTCATATTCCTCTCCTTTCTCTTTCAAAACTGAATCGATTTTAATTCTATTTTCAAAATTAATTTAAGAAGTAATTTAGTCGTGTCTGTATCTTTTATTTATTACTAGATGACCCGGTGTACTTCGTATCACGTATCTTAACTACATGAAAACTCTCCGCTAAAATGGCTGATAATTTTGGTCGGTAATATCAGGTATTGCCATTGTCATAGGTTAACTTGAGTCTAATAACTATTAAGAAAACAGTTTTAAAATTATTAAATAGTCTATATATTGCCCGTTTTGCAAAAAGTGGATTTAGCGGTAGAACAACGAAAGTACATGTCCAAGTTGTTGCGTTACGTTATGCTGAACGTAACACAATAAGCGCAGATTGCTTGAATTTTTGTGTAAAATGTTGTCAATTCTTACTAATAAAACCCATCTATTTATAGAGCTAAATTACATTTAAATCAATTTAAGCGTACATTTACATTGAACCTAAAAGTAGACACTTGAGGACAAAATGGAGAAATTCTACATTTAAATATAATCCCCGAAGAGCTAAAAGAAGTAGAAATTTTGAAGGAAGTCCATCCGATCTCGGGTTTTAGTGAGACTAACGAACAGCCATTGATTTTTATATATATAGACAATAAAAAAATTTTTACAAATTATATACCTAATATATAATTATATACCTTCCTCATGAATCACTTTATCTACAGCTGAAAATCCGTATAGTAGTTTTTGAGGTTTGAGAACAAATAAGACAGATGTGGCAGAGGTCTTTTTTCATAATATGTTATGATACTCTTTACATTTAAAAATTAGCTAAATCCATATTTTGAGCATTCATATAACTTGTATAATTATTTAAGACTTAAGTTTTTTACACCAAGAAAAGGAATTTAAATTTGGCCGTCCATAAGCTGTAGTTCTTAAGATCCTTGTATTTTACACGTATAAAGTTTGAAGATCTTGAAAAATAACGTAAAAAATTAGGAACGGCAAAATTTGGATGTAGCTTATTTTGAAATGTAACGACTTAAATGTGTTTGATGTATGTCCGAAAACGCCAATATAATTGAACAGTTTGAGTACTTTAGAAGGTTCCTATGTGTTGTAATATTTAATACTAGCCCCTGCCCACGACTTCGACCGCGTAGTAATAGTTACTTTGGGCTAACGCTAACACACAGCGGAAACTTAAAAGGAAGGAAAATCCCGATTTTGAATTATTTTTCATCGGTGCTCCGCTCCTATTCGTCTTAGCGTGATATATGGCCTATAACCTTTCTCGATAAATGAGGTATATAACACTGACAGAATTTTTGAAATCGAACCAGTAGTTCTTGAGATTACCTACCCCCTATAACGTCACAAATTTTACCTCTTTATAATATTAGTATAGATATGGCAAAATCAAAACATAGGAATATAACATTGATAAATATGAATTGAATAGTTTAGATACAGCTGCTCTCGTCCCATTATCCAGAAATAAAACAGCGGAATACGTTTATATGGATTAAACGTCGACCGTGTTTCCTTTTAACTCATTCGATACCAACTATAACAAAATGTTTGTACCGTATGCTACCGATTTGTATGGTGAATTATATGACAATAGAAAATATGTCACTGAATTTGTAGTAAGACATATTATCTTCTCTATATTTTCTCACAGTAACCATGTTACTAGAAGAAAAATATTATATATTGTAACAGTGGAAAAAAAAACAGCAACATTTTTGTGAACGCATTAATGAAAAACGCATCTTCTCACGCATGCCAAACGCACCCGGTGTTTCTGGCATGGAATGGGTTAAGTGACTGTTTAAATTTTTCTTTTTTACATATAATTAGGTAGAATCGAGTCGGATGTATTGTAAGTATGCGGCTCGCCCTCCATCAGCTCGACTTATACCCCAACACGTGGAGAAAGCTGTACGTCTTGCCTCGGCTGGGCGTCCTGGTGCCTCATATCTCGATATGCCCGGAACCCTACTGATGGTAATGCCTCACTATTCCTTCTATATTGCTAATGCTTTTTTTTAACTATAGCAGGACAAAATGACAACCCATTTCATGGTGGTCGAAACCTACTAGGGCACAGATACAATTCGAATTTATAAATTTTTCAGTATACATATTATGGCGGGTGTTACACCAATAGAAAAAAGAAGCAAAAAAACATTTATTCAATTTAGGTCTCGAGAATGCTCTTATGAAAGTCAGAACTACCACCGGTTCAGGAAGCAATCCAGTTATCGAGAAGAATTGGCAAGAGACTAGATTGGGTTTATCTGTGAAACATACAATTATTTAGAATACATTAATAATCTGTTCAGCTAATGTTAAAGACAATGTGGTTTAAGATGGAAACATGTAAAACCTTAAGGGGAACTGGTTTGAAGTGTAGCTGCCTAAATACGCTTTTAAATGTTTGGTGATCAGATATTCAACTTGAAGGTGGTGGTGGCGGCCAGGCAGAATTCAAATTACCCTACAACCACTATAATGTCGTCACAATGTTCACCTTCACCGATAGCTCAAGCTGATTCGTAAGAATTCGAATCTACTTTTACAGATGCGGTGTGCTCACACTTTAACTACTAAGCCACCATTGCTTTAATATTCTTACCTATAATTTGCAAATATATAGGGACAACTTTCATTCTATAAGGCGGAATCAAAAGTGTTGTGTTAATAAGCAAGAATGAAAAAATAGATATTTTTAAAAATGCAGAATGCTATGAATAGGATTACTTTTTAAAACAATGCTTTATTAGTAATTATACAATTTACAGGCTGAAGTTGATGAAGCGAAAGTACCTATGAATTATTACAACGCGGACACCGTGACCCTCGCACATCCAAACCCAGAGCTGGTCTCCCAGGCGGCTGATCTCCTGGCGAAGGCTGAACGTCCTCTGGTTATAGTTGGCAAAGGGGCTGCATATGGACGCGCTGAAGATGCCATTTGCAAACTAATTGAGAATACCAAGATTCCATTCCTACCAACACCTATGGGTAAGTCGATTTCGCAAATAAGGAAACTAAATCAAATTCTAAATATGACATTCTTTCATTAAAAAAAGCTATTTCCTGTCTATCTTTATTTAGGAATATTTTAAATCATATAATTTTTTTTTCTATAACTATAAATCGTTGAAAATGCCTTACGTTTAATTTTTAACAAATCTGGTTTACTAGGATCTATGCAACACAGTCATGTATTGAGTATTTAGAAAATATTTATGTAAAACTTGTTTTATGAATATCTTTAACCAAAAAAAGAATACAGTTGCTAAAGTGTTTGTGAAATCAACATCAATGTGAGTGTAGCACAAACTAATTAATTACATAGAAAACTAAATTTATAAAAGGTTTGAGGTTTATGTTTCGCGAGTGTCCAAAAATGCATACTTTTAGCTAGGTTTAACGTTTGACAGCAATTTCACGTAATGCTAAAGAATTCTGTAGTCTAAAAATGTTAATACGCTAAGTTATAGAAATTAAAATACAGCTGAAAAAGCTCAAAAATACATTCCCCAGAACACACCTATAGGTGATTGTCGATATTTTTTTACTCTAGATATATCTGTGTCTTACATTTAGATTCCGGTCATAAAATACGTTCGCACTTATGTTACGATGTTCTCTTAATGTGCGTTTATCTTTTGTTACGATAGAAATTAACTCGTTTCATACTTGTAAATGTATAAATATTTGTCGTATATATTTGTACATACACGGGGAGGGTATCTATCATTCGAGACGCGATATTAATGGGGGGGAGCTATAGAAAATGCTATGGGTTATAGAATTATGACAAAGAGGGAGGGTTTTCAAAACGTAATTGGTAACGTATTTTATGAACAGCCCTTTATGTAGCAAAAATCATATTTATGTGATACAGCTTCAATTTAAGTACTGCGTCACTAACTAAACACCTTGAAGAAGTTTTTTTTATTAATCTTTCATTTTGGTTTTCAATGGAGTTTGACAACAATCTATACTAATATTATAAAGAGGTAAAGTTTGTGACGTTTTAGGGGGTAATCTCAGGAACTACTGGTCCGATTTGAAAAATTCTTTCAATATTATATAGCTCATTTATCGAGGATGGTAGCCTATACTCATCGCTCTAAGACCAATAGGAGCGGAGCACCAACGAAGAATGTTACAAAATCGGTTTTTTTCCTCTTGTGAGCTTCCGCTGCGTGCGTTAGCCCAAAGTATCTATTTTGCTACTGCCATATCTGCGAAACGAAGCTTCGAGTACTTGTCGCGCTAAAATTAACGTCAAAAATCATTCCGATAAAGGCACAGATTGTACGTTGTCACAGCTGTGTCTTTCCAATTACTTGACATTAGCATCCGCTAAACTCCTTTGATGTGTGTAAAAACCGCCAGCCAAGTTATCGTGCTGCGTCTATCGTCACGCAGTCCGATAGTTCGTAACGCACGACGATAATGTCTTCCCACATCTGCATTTAGTGTGACCATAGACAAAACTTCGTGACGATACACGCAGGTATGGGAGTACCATTCCACGCTAACGAAGTCGCGGGCAGAGGCTAGTGACTTACATAGTTGTAATTTTTTTACGTATATAATTATTTTCTTTTTAAGAACTAAATTGGATAAGTTATTTTTCATTATGACTTGGTGTTCTATAAAACGTTATCACCATATCCCGACCATTTTTTATTTATTTCAACTATAGTTAAAAGTTTATGTGCACGTTTTTGTGTGTAAATAAATAGGGAAAGGTGTTGTACCGGACGAATCACCACTTTGTGTGTCAACGGCTCGGACACAAGCGTTGCTAAAAGCTGACGTCGTTCTACTGTTGGGTGCTCGCTTAAACTGGATGCTTCACTTTGGTCAACCGCCACGTTATTCTCCTGATGTGAAGATTATTCAGGTATCATATTGGTTTATTAGTTCATTGTCACATTAACAACATTTTATCCCCACTAATATTGTATACTAGGTTTTGCCCACGGCTTCGTGTTAATGTACTTGTGATCTACCGCTCTAGTACAGTACATTTTTTTCAGGTGAAAACTTCACTTTTTTAAATACTTAAACTGTGTAATCATAGCAAACAGAATCACTTTCGCATTTATTATATTAGTTAGGATGTGAATTTTGTTTGTAACACTTTCATATCTTAACGCCTCAACTGATCATCGTGTAATTTTACATATATATTTACAGGGGATATAAGGTACTTTTTATCCAAAGAAAATGTACTTACTATTCCTAAAGGATAGATGAAAATTCTATTTACACGAAGCGTAGCTGCGGACTAAATTTAGTGTTGTATAAATTTAACAATACAAGATCAGGACTGTGAATCCTCTATACAGCATGAATGGTTAAAGAGTTGCAATATTCACTGAGATTACTGAGTACTCATTTCTGGTTCTAAAGCAATTAAAAAAAATAGGTGCATAATATTTTACCCAATTATATACAGAACTACTAAAATTTTATTCGGTGCCATACGCGTTTTTGTTTGTAAGCACGTGGTAGAAATGTTAGTGACTATCGCACCGTGTTCAGGGAATCGTGAAAGAATCGGGTTAACGACCAATCAACAAAGGATAATTCAAAGTATGAATAAAAAAGGGGTTATTGTCTGTATTATTATCGAAGGTTATAAAACTCCGGGTCGCCACTTTCGGAACCAGTCATTGCACCTAGGTTTATTATGTTTATTTCCATACTTTTGCAAGTCTTAGAACAAACTTTAACCAAGGTTCTCTTTGTTGTTTATTAGCATTTGTTTTGATATTATTATTTTATATGTTAAGTGTGACCACGAAGCTATCTCTTCAAATATTGCAAGCGACTAACCTAACAACTGGTATTGCGGATATAAATTCATACAGTATGGATTTTTAGGTGGACATTGTACCAGAGGAATTCCATAACAGCATCAAATCAGAAGTGGCAGTTCACTCCGATATCAAGCCATTTGTTGAATCACTTACTCAGAAGTTGTCTGAGAAGAAGTTCTCTCTACAACCGTCGACTAACAGCTGGTGGCAAGGACTACAGCTGAAGCAAAAGGCGAATACAGAATTTGTTGCGGTAAATTTAATTTATTATAATAGCAATGCATAAATTTTAAAACAAGAGTGCTACTCAAGGGAAGGCAAAGATTTGATCTATAGTTATATACTCAACTAGTTGTGCACGCGACTTCGTCTGCGTGGAAGCTTATGTAAAAAATAGTGATTAATAAAGTCTCTTACTTACCGTCGTCATTAAAACTACAATAACTTTTATTGGGGTGTAAAGGGTGTCGAGTAACATCTTAAGACTTGAGACACCCAAGCCAACCTCACCTGCACGTGGTGCACCCTGCTGATCAACGAACGAGGCAATGGCGATAGCGGGGTGGTAGGGTTTTACAGCCCGACTGGGTCGCAACCACCATGTACCTGGCGAAAAAGCCTGTCATAGTGACTCGTTTTTGCGCGTCGCGTTTCGGGATCAGCCTGTGCATATCCAGCACCGGGTGACTTTCGTCATTATAGCCGGCATGACCGCGGCGACCGACGATGGATAAACTATCTCTCGGTGGTCGCCACTGTTTTTGGATTGTACTATGCTTACCATCAGGCACAGTGCAGTCACTTTGTCGTGCCTCAAGAGTGGACCAATTTTAGTTAAACAAAGACTAAATTACTCTCGAGGATATGCTTTACAATTTTTTGCTAAGTTTATTGTGGATTCAGTACTTTAGCGGTGATACGTGTTTGTACAACCAGACAGACAGACAGACATTTCTAGAATTGAATTAATGTATTTTACTACTTATAGCCTTTGCCCGCGACTTCGTTTGCGTGGAATAGATACTTTGTACTAACGCTAACACGCAGCGAAAGCTCCCAAGAGGAAAATAAAACCCGATTTTCATATATTCTTTATTGGTACTCCGCTACTGTTGTTCTTGGCGCGATT
The DNA here is from genome assembly GCA_014332785.1 of Antheraea mylitta. Taxonomy (NCBI): domain Eukaryota; kingdom Metazoa; phylum Arthropoda; class Insecta; order Lepidoptera; family Saturniidae; genus Antheraea; species Antheraea mylitta. Next base: position 5,189,726 of record JACEII010000004.1, on the reverse strand, counting down.
ATATATAGCCTATAAACTTTCTCGATAAATGAGCTATATAACACTGAAAGAATTTTTCAAATCGGACCAGTAGTTACTGAGATTACATCCTACAACGTCACAAATTCACAAACTTTAATCTATATTAATATAGATTCCTAGAGACCTACAGCAAATTTTTTCTTGAAATTCGAAAGAGTACAGGCACGTTAAATTTACATTCTTACTATATGTATAGATGTATAAGATAATATTATTAAATTATCATATTGATACCGTTCTTATTATCTTCCCTAATTAAAACAATTAAGAGATAAAATACTTATGGTATGTTTGTTGGCTCTTATAATGATATATTCTACATAAGTAATACTGCTTACTAATTTGTAAAAAAAAAAACAAGAAAAAGGGTGCCTAATTTGAACAATATATAACTCCAAATTTCTTATATATTTAATTTCAAATTATCGCTATTTATATTTTTATGAATTGTAATAATTTTAAGAACAGCTCTTGTGATAAAATGGGAAAAGCTATAAAATTGGTTATCTTTAACAAAACTCATATAATTATTATATTATTATAAAAAAAAAAAATAATATTGGTTATTAAAATTCCTTACAAAAAGATTTAAAAGATGACCATATTTCATAATTTGTAGTTAATTAACAACTCAATAGATGACACACTATTCGATATTTTCCTCAAAATATTTTATAGATAAATATCATTTAAACATACCATTTAAAGTCTAATTATTTATTTATTTTTAATGGTTTAGAAGAAGTACATTCCTCGTCAATCTTTTTGGCGTAATATAACTCAAAGTTTTGATACAGAACGAAGTTATCACTATAGGAATCTAAAATCGACTTTTATCCTTAAGTTGTCTCCATTTGTAAACATAATACAAAACGTATTTATAACTAAATTTGTGTTTCGTGTAACAATTGTCATTTTTTTTTTACCACATACATGATGTTTTAGTATTTTTTTATATTCGTAAATACATAGTTAATCTAATTGGTCAACAGGTATTTAAATATTTGTGTGTAATATATTTTTTAATCTTTTTGTTGACCTAATTCTATAGTTGTAGTTGGTGTATTACCATTTTTATACAATTTATTACACCTCATATGAAGTAAACATGCTAGAACATATTATAGATCCTTATTGCCTGTTAGATTATTAATTTTCTCGCGATTTTAGACGAATGAAAAAAATAGGGTGTTTCAAAATTTAGATTAATAATCTATTTTTTTTTTTTCACTTATTACAAAATAAAATATATGTTTTAGGCTCAAGCAAATAACATTGCTGTGCCACTCAATTACTATGCAGTTTTTAAAACTGTGCAAGAGAATATACCCAAGGACTCTATCATCGTGAGTGAAGGAGCCAATACCATGGACATTGGCCGTGGTCTACTCCTCAACAACAAACCAAGGCACCGGCTTGATGCTGGCACATTTGGAACTATGGGAGTAAGTAACATTTCACAAAATAATCTATACTGATATTATAAAGAGGCAAAGTTTGTGACGGTGTAGGGGGTAATCTCAGGAATTACTGGACCGATTTGAATAATTATTTCAGTGTTATATAGCTTATTCATCGAGAATGGTTATATATCATCACGCTAAGGCCAATAAGAGCGGAGCACAGATTAAAAATGTTTCAAAATCGGGATGTTTTTTCCTTTTGAGAGTTTCTGTTGCATGTTGGCTAACGCCCAGAGTAACTATTACTACGCGAACGAAGTCACGGACAGAGGCTAGTACTATATAAAATAACTTACATAAGTAACTCACAGTAACCAATTTTATCATCTACATAAAAAAAAAATATATATTAGTTATTTTTCAAGCTATTTTGAACAGTATAGTTAATTCTTATTTAATGATTTAGTATCTACCTTAATACTTTTAATTTAGATTAAGATTATCCTTCGCAACATAACAATTCAGTTAATATTTTATAATATCAATAACAGATTTGTAAATAAAGGGCAATGGAAAAAATAATTTCTTCACATTTCGAAACTTATTTGATACAATATAAAATTGAAAAGGCAAAGAAGTAAGGGATAAGGGTAAAAATAAAACCCTTCCACTTTCATGTGTAAGCGTGTATGCGTGCACGTGTGTGGAGGTGATATGTGTAATGTTGTCGCAGTGATGTAAGATTCTGTGTCACTGTATCACTCGAAAAGCGTATTCAAGAGCTCACATCGAGGGAACGGACCTAGGCTTGAGCCGCTGCCGAGGGGGGCCTTGTATATTTAGTAAAGGGAGTTTCTTATGCTTTCATGTCTTAAATACTTAACCGGATTTCGTGAAATTTTGCATACATTTTATCAGGAGTACAAAGATCCGCCGGGGGACATGCGGAATGCTTCTCCATCCCTTGTCCCCCATCATGGCGGTTGTGGGCACCCATGGGGTTTTAGTCCGTGCGAGTCGGACATAACCCACTCTCTCCCCCGGGAGGGTGGTGTATCCATAAGGGATTTCCCCATGTAAAAAAAAGAGGTACAAAAATGGATATAAGGTTACATTTTATCCACCAACAATGTACTATTCCTGAGATTCGTAAATTCTAGGTTAGCGCATACAAAAGCTATTAAGTTGTAATAATGGTCAAACTTGAATGTCATGGTTGCCTAGTCGTTTCTATGGGGAAACATGAATTTGGTGTCCACAGATTCAAACCCCGGCAATGTATTAACGATTTTTTGGGATCAAAGTATATTTAATTGGTAACAATAACAGCTGAATGTGAAAGAATACTTAGTGAAGAAACATGAACCCTGAGAAATGTTTTTTGTAGTATTACTGTTTGTGCGTAAACATAGAACTGTCGATTTCTCTGAAATTATCAATATGTTATAATCTATTGTGGTGATTACGCCCATACATTTTTTTCGTAAGAGGCCTATGACCCTGCAGTGGTTCTCTTATAAACTGACAATGAAATTGAATGTCTAAATGTATTGCAAGTTTTTTTTTTATATCATATAGGAGGTAAACGGACAGACTCACCTGATGTTAAGTGATCACTGCCGTCCATAGACTCCAGCAATACCAGAGGAGTTGCAAGTGCGTTGCCAGCCTGTGTTTAGAGTGATGGGGGAACGGGAGAGGAGAAGTGACGGGAAGGGGAGGTGGGTTTCCGGGAATCTCACTGATCGGACGTAACGCAATAATGCAAGCACTGTTACTTCACGTCGGTGTTTATGTGGGTCGAGTGGTAGTACCGGGGACGAGCCGACCCATTCATGCTGAAACCAGTAATACCATGAACGTGGCTCTACCACGTACAAAATGTTGAATCATTCGATGATGAAATCGTCACCAGGTGGGTCCAGGGTTCGCTATTGCCGCAGCGATGTGGTGTCGCGACCACGCTCCGGGTAAACGAGTCATTTGCGTCGAAGGCGATTCTGCCTTTGGTTTTTCAGGTATTACATCTCAAAATATAAAATAAAGCTATCAAAGTAAAAGCTTACACATTTGCATATTTCAATCTATACATCTATATCTATCTAATACCTTTAAACGAGCAATTCTTGTATATTTTTATATTGTTCTATATTCAGGATCTCGGAAACGGCGCCAGCGATTTTCGTGAAACTTAGTATGTAGGTGGTTTCGGGGACGACAAATCGCTCTAGCTAGATTTCATTCATAGAACTTTTTTATCCGAGTTTTCTGGCAATAAAAAAAATAGCTAGAATATAAAGGAAAATTTCGCCACCGCTGTCAAAACAAAAATAGCTTAGATGGAAATCGGCTGCTTCGAAAGACCGTCTAACCCCAGTTGAATACAAGTGGCAGTGAAAGAGATGTCTTTTTTAATGTTTTTTTTTTAGTAATAAATACTAATTTTGTGAGGCAAACCTAACATTTTATTTTAATTTAAAAATGTTTTTTAAAGGACCGAGCTAGGCTTGGTCGTCCAGGTAGTATAATAAGAAAATGTCGGTATTTTACGATTTTCGTGAAAAAAAATTGTTGTAGGTATCTACAAAAAAGTAATGGACTCATTTTTAGAAATGTCTGTCTGTTTCGAGCACGCATCACTGCTAAAGTACTAATTTCACAATAAAACCTCAGCAAGGAAATCATAAAGCATATCCTCGGGAGTAACTATTTTTTTGTTTCATTAAAATCGGTACACTCTATCAAAGTTATTGTAATATGAATGACGATTCGTGATAAGTACGAGAGGAGAATAGTAATTTATACTAATATTATAAAGCTGCAGGGTTTGTTAGTTTAGTAGGTTAAACCGCGCTAATCTCATGAACTATGAGTCCGATTTTAAAAATACTGCCAGTTTAAATAGCTCATTTATCGAAGAAGTTAATAGGTTATCTTATAGAGGCTATATTATATCATCATGCTAAGACCAATTGGAGCGGAGCACTAATGAAGAATGTTTCAAAATCATTTTCATCTGAGAGCTTCCGGTGCACATTAGCGTTAGCCTAAAGTAACTATTCCATGCGAACGAAGTCGCGGGCAGAAACTAGTCTATTATATAAATGTAAATCTCCTAATACACTTACTAAAAAATGTAGCAGAACTAACAATTGATTAATCTTGGAAGTTTCAACATCACTTACATTTTTACCAAAAAGTGTTTTTTTTTTTAATAATAAAAACTGTATTGAGTGTTGTACAGACAAAATCAGTTGACAGGGGTGAAAAACGTGCTGACCTTTTCTATCTTTACCTATTTATATGTAGAATTCGTTTCTACATTTTCTATTTAATAGACTTAAAAAAATATATATTTTTCTCTTAACATGAGCATAGTATTTAAAAAAAAATTACTGCTGTAATCTATATAGATTCTTATAAGAAAACTTTGGTATATAGTATATTAAGATACCATTCTTAAATATTATCAAATTTATACATAGAATAATTGGGTTTCATTATTAACTTTCGTGAGATCGGTTTCATAGAATTTTCTTCATAAAATGGTTTTAAGAATATAATTTTTATCCGTTACAAATTGTATGAAGAATTTTTTTTCTATTTACAGGAATGGAAGTCGAAACCATGTTTCGCTATAAGTTGCCAGTGATTATAGTGATTGTAAACAATAATGGTATTTATGGTGGTTTCTCTAAGGAAACAATGGAGGATATACAGTCAGCCGGAGATATTACACAATGGTGAGAACATTATACAAATACACAAGATTCATGCTTATTTTTAGTTATGAACACACTTAATTTTTTTTTTTATATTATAGGAGGCAAATAAACAGATAGGTCACCTGATGTTAAGTAATCACCACCATAGATACTTACAACACCAGGGGAGTCCCAAATGCGTTGCCAGCCTGTATCAGTGTGGGAGGGAAGAAGAGAGGGGAAGGTGAGGAGAGGTGGGCCTGTGCGCTCTCACTAACCGAACGAAACGCAACAATGCAAGCATTGTTACTTCATGTGGGTTTTCTTTGGATCGGGTGGTACTACCCCGGACGAGCCGACCCATTCATGCTGAAGCCAGTAATAGCTTGAGTGTCGTAGCTGTCTAAAAGAAAAAGCCCTACCACTATGCTACATTTTGCCCACAATGTTTTTCTTCACTAAAGACCCCGCGCTAATTTAGAGGTTTCGATAATCACTGAACCATAATCGCATGGTTTTTGATCATTTACATATGACAAAATGTACTAATTATTCAAGTTTTATTAGCTTTAAGCTTGTATGATTAAAAACCAAATTATTGTATAGGTGGTGGTGAACAAATCACGAAAAGTAATAAAATATTTTTTTTCTTTATTTAGTGCATGAGTATTTACGGTGTTATTACAAAGAAGTTAATTACATAAGTATTTAAAGTCTGTCAAGAAGTATCTATAGATGTGTTCTGACAGTTGCAATTTAGAGCCAGTTTGTTCCTTTTAGGTTAAGAGTCTTTACCAACTTAGGCCACGTTTTCGTTTAACAGAAATTGTGGTCAAATGCAAAAAAAAAATTAAATATAACCGGTATTATTATAAAAAAGTTAAATACGTATTAAATACATAGTGTAAAAAGGTTTCGTACTAAATGCACCGCGCTCGCTCGAGGCAAATTTGCGTTATCCTTTTTTCGCAAGTATAACCTAACCTAACCAAAGCGAGACAAAAGAGCAAGATTGCGAACATTCAGCGAGCTCGATGCATTTAAAACGTAACATTTTTAAAGCAAGTATTCAATACGTATTCAACTTTTTTGTGATAACACCTTATTTTACTCGGCCTTGTGTATGTCAATATAATAGTTATTGTTTATAACAGCACACCTCCATCGGTGCTTAGTGGTGAAGTACAGTACGAAAAGATGATGGAAATGTTCGGAGGAGTCGGACATCTTTGTCGCACCGTTGAAGACATTAAAACAGCATTGAATACAGCTCTAAAAATTACTGATAAACCTAGCATCATCAATATTCTCATTGATCCTCAGTCAAACAGAAAGCCGCAAACTTTCAATTGGCTCACTGAATCCAAACTGTGATAATTGTGATTAATAACTCTAACATTTTATATTTTTTATAAATTTTATACACTTTCATAATTTTTCTTTAAAAATTAATATATGCATTTAACAAGTATTTCAATATTTCTACAGTTTACTAAAATTTTTTTTTCCTATAATAATGTCACTTTGAACTGATATGTTAACTGAAATGATAGACTGAGAGGAAGAAGTAACTTTTATTTCTAAAAAAAAAGCACACTAACTTCTATAGTAGCATCTGTATATATGAATATATACATATATTAATTTACTACAGATATTTAAATTTATTATGGCTTTTCATAAATAATGGGAGATGTAACCCTCTCTTTCTATCATCACAAACTTATATATTCCTCTCAACTTCCGTTCGCGTCACCCGATCACACTTTTCGTAACGCTCGTGACGCATTCACCAGCTTACGCCCCAAGTCAAGAATGTATAAAGATTTTTTATTTAAAAAAATGGATTTTAATATTTAACCTAGAGTAACTCTATACTATAAGATATTTATTAATGTATCCAAGTGTAAACATATATTTTTTTCTAAAAAACCAGGGTGGTTGAAGGTGGTAGTATTTTTGCATTTTTATATTCACATAAATAAAACTTTTATTTAATTTCGAAACTGTAATTGAGTTACATTTATTTATTATGGTGAGTTGTATCTATTTTTATTATTATTCAATAAATATGTATACCTAGTTTTTTTTTTTTTCGAATGACTACGCTATTGGCCTTGCAAGGTTTTTACAGCTTTATCGAACTACACCTATTCATAAACTGAATTCCATTTCATGGATAATGGGAAATGTAACCCTCTCTTTCTATCTTCACTAACTTACATCTTCCTCTCAGCTTTCGTTCGCTTCGCCCTATCACACTTTTCGTAACGCTCTCGTCAGGTATTCACCAGCTCACTCCTCAAGTCAAGCGTGCATAAAGAATTTTTATAAAAAAAAAACTGGATTTTACAATAACTCTATACCATAAGCTATTTATTATATATCTTAAGTGTAAGAATTTATACTTTATCTAAAAACCAGGTTGGTTGAAGGTGATAGTATTTTTGCATTTTTATATTCATATAAATAAATAAAACACGTATTTAAGTTTGAAACTGTAATTGAGTTACATTTATTAATTACGGTCAGTTGTATTGTAATATGTATATAATGGAACTTAAAAATATATTATTCAATAAATTTATATTTATAAACTAAATCCCTGTATTATCATTTAACTCTTGGAGGCAAATGAATCCTGCTGTCGGTCGATTAAAGCAACATAACGTGAGCAGTTGTGTTCACATCTTACTGAGGCAGCCAATCAAGAAATTCTCTATCACAGTTTGGGCTGTAATATAAAAAAAAAGTGTGTGTGTATTTATACACGCGTTAGAAGTTATACTTTTTTGGCGTAACGAGATAAATATCTTTTCAAAAATTTTATCTTTCGCCTTATGCTACATTTGTAGAAAAAACGACACTAACAATAGAAAAAAGGTGTTTAATACATTGAACGTTTTAATACAAAGATACGAAATGTTGACTATAGCTAACTTCAGGGTGTCGGTTGTTGTGACCGGTATAGGAGCGCATCGTAAAAATTTACCCTCATCATTTTTTCCTAATGCGCCAAAAAAAGTGTAACTTTAAAAACATCTACATTATACTGAAACCTTTTATAACATTCATAAAAAAAAAAAAATTACCCAGTTTGCAGTTATTAGTTGTAGTTAAGGTGTAAGCATCCTGATCATAATCATTGGTGAGAGTAAGGTCAGCTCCTCGAATAAGGAGCTCATTACAGGTGTATGGGAAATCTGCTGCTGCTGCATACATCAATGCTGTGCTACCAGACTAAAACAAATCATGATTGTTTAAGAATTACATAGTATTTAGTAAATTCATTTTTATTTTCTGTTGCCTTCAGCTATTTCGTACACCACAGCTAATAATTATGTGTATTTTGTAGTAGCATATGCCCGCAACTTCGTTCACGGGGAATTGTTACTTTAGTTAGTTTAGAGGAAAAATAGACCCCAATTTTTAAACATTCTTTATTTATGCTCCGCCACTATTGGTCTTAGTGTGATGATATATAGCCTATAACCATCCTCGACAAATGAACTATATAACATTGAAATAATTTTTCGAATCAGACCAGCAGTTTCTGAGATTACCCCCTACAACATCACAAACTTTACCTCTTCATAATATTAGTATAGATTATATAAAAAAATGTTTTATGATTTAGGTTTATTAGGACTACACATATTTTTCCATCTTAAAATTGAGATTTGAGACAATTTAATAACTACTATTTAACAGACGAATAAAGAAACTAGAAGAGTAGTCCATAATATGACTCTTCCATTACATACACTGACAGAATTCATATTTATGACAAAATTATAAAAAAGTTACATATTAAAAAATAATGCACATTGAAGTATGGTTAAAGAAAAAGAAGAAATAGTATGACAATAGATAATAAAAAAAATGAAACTTACATCATCTTGTATGTCAGCATCAGCGCCTTCATTCAAAAGAAACTTAACAACCTCGTGGTGCCCTCCCGCTGCAGCAAGATGTAATGCTGTTTCTCCTTCAGGACCTCTCATGTTGACATTGGCACCACACCTAACAAAACAATCATGACAATTTATAATCTATACTAATATTATAAAGAGGTAAAGTTTGTGATGTTGTGACATTGTAGGGGGTAATCTCAGCAACTACTGATCAGATTTGAAAAATTATTTTAATGTTATATAGCTTATTTATCGAGGATGGTTATAGGCTATATATCATCACCCTAAGACCAATAAGAATTGAGCACCAATGAATAATGTTTAAAAATCAGGGTTTTTTCCCTCTTAAGAGCTTCCTCTACATGTTAGCATGAGCCCAAAGTATCTATTCCTCGCAAATGAAGTCGCGGGCGTAAGCTAGTCTATAACAAAAATCACAGATCTTTAGTCCTACTATTATAATCTTTCTATTTATGATAAAAAAAGGAGTTTGTACCAAAAGTACCCTTCAATGAATACAATGTAATATTAGAAAGCACACCTGGTGTTACCTGGATTATATTTTTCTACATAGACACCATTTCAAACAATACATATATCATAAACTATTATTAACTTTTGGGATTTTAAAGGGCATTCAAAACCTTTTATTAGAATTTGTCAAATATATTTTACTTTGGGTTTCTTTACACAAACAAGTATGGATAAGACATCTTGGGAAAGATAAAAAAACATCACTTTTGTCACACAAAGAGAATGAACAAAGGATTAGAAATCTTACCAAACAAGGTCCTGACAGCTATTCAGTTGGCCGTAACTCGCGGCCCAGTGAAGAGCCGTAAGCCCGTGCTCATCGGTGATGTCGACATACTGCTCCAGTTTCAAGTCGTCACGGGTGATTTCTCCGCGGCCTGCCTTCGCGTGCAAGCTGTAATCTGGCTGGGGCAGCTCCGGAACTCGCGCCTGCGTATTACCTACAAACGTGACCTTGAAACTTCACCCATATAATCGTACCGTGTCAATCGATAATTACCGCAACATTTATTAATGCGCCGGTCATATAGATCGAGTATGTACCTCGTTGGAGATTCGTTAAAGGGGTACACTGTACGGGTTTATAAGGAGTGAATGCACTTTTTCGGATTCCGTTTAAATTAGGCGCCCATCGCTGATATCCACCGCTTCCACTTTTACTGCTATCTTGACTCCCAGAATCGAATTCATACTTAAAACTATCAACATTATCCTGCTTTTCTTGTTTAATATCGATACTTTTTCCTTCATGTTTTACAGAAATAGACTCTTCCATTTTTCTTCACAATAAATGAAAACAAACACATCTGTGATTTCTAATTGCAGTGTTGCCGTTTAATTAATATAAAAGGTTCCAGAACTCTGTGGTTCCAAAGTCAATAAAAAAGTCGCTAAATTTTGAAAAATACATGATTAAAAAACCCGCCAGATTTTGCTAAATATTTCATAATATTCTATGGTAAAAATATGGTGAAGATATAATATTGCAAAATTTCACTGTGATGAAACATTAAAAAGCTTTGGATGGATCAGTTATAACCAGTTTTAGCCACATTATAACTCTTCTTGCTATTTCCATTCTGGTCTACATTTTTTATTTTATTGTTAAGCATAAACCTTCTTTTTTAAAGGGATTTCTATTCTCACAAATAGATATTGATATCAATGTCTACAAAGAAACTAAGAAAGACTGATTTGTATTGCAAATACATCACATAGAAGCCGATTTTTTATTTTTCTAGGCTATGGTAGTGAAATGAAAGTGAAAGACAAAATGATATCTCATGCGTCATTTGCAGGAGAAATACCCAACCTATTAAACTCCGATATAGGGACACGAAAAAAGTATCGATACTTTGTGGTATCGAGTACATTTCCTTTTGATATCGATACTTTTGTACTCGATACTTTGTATTCGATACTTTTACTCAATGAGTACTTTTTGTCAGGTATCGTATCGAAAAAATTACAGAAAAATTTTAAACTTGATCTTGCGGTTCATGTTTATGACAACGCCATCTAGTTCAATCGTACTGAACTTTCTAAAACATTGATTTCAAAATTGTTACATCCGTTCATCTACGTTGAGTTCCTATCCTTTCTTTCATTCATTTCACTAGTTCGTCGTTCTAATAATAATATGATTGAATATTGAAGTTTAAAAAAAACGTTATTTTCTAAAGCAGCAAGCATATTCAAAATCCGAAACCGCTAATCATCAATACGGCTCAATAAACTTACAATTTTAAGCGATTCTCCGGAGGAGGAATGGGATCAAAGTAATAAAAAGTTCCATTATTTAAAATAATATTTTTAATTTGTGTCGTTACAATTACATTTTTTTATTATTGTAATAAATGTATTGACCAGTACCATTTGTTTATGTATGTTATGGTCTACTGAAGCTTTTTTTTTTCGAACTGACTATGCTATTGACCTAGCAAGGTAACAGCTTCACCGAACTACTAAGGCGAGCGCTTAAGGCACTCAGCCGATTTTATTTGGGAAACATCTACTGAAGCTATTTACTAAGTGATAATGACGTTCGGACATTTGTATAATGGACATATTTAGTAGTGGTAGAGCCAAACTGAAGCTATTATTGTTTTCAGCACGAATGGGTTGGCTCGTCCGGGGAAGCACCACCCTCTCACAGAAAACCGACGTGAAGTAACAGTGCTTGCATTGTTGCATTTCGTTCGGTCAGTGAGAGAGCCGGAGACCCACATACCCTCCTGTTCCCCTTCCCCCTTCCCTTCCTGTCCCTCCCGCACTCTTCCCAAACACAGGCTGGCAACGCACTTGTGACTCCCCTGGTTGTTGCAAGTATCCATGGACGGTGGTGATCACCTAACATCAGGTCTTTTCATTTGCCTTATTTGATCTATTTTTCATCTTTGGTTTGCCTCCTATGATATAAAAAAAAATAAGACCGTATAAAAAGTACTCGATACTTTTATGAGTAAGATACTTTTATTCGATACTATTCATGAATACATTATCGATACTTTCTACTCGTTACCGTGTCATTAATTAGGCCCCACGAAAAGTACTCGATACTTTGAAGTATCGATACTTTTATGACTACAATACTTCTTTTTCGATACTACTCATGAGTATAGTATCGATACTTTCTATTCGATACCGTGTCCCTATTCCGATATCGGACATCATTCTGGTAAAAGAATTCCAAAAAGAACAACAATAATTCATGTTCTAACCAGTAATTAATTACATTAAATTTGTACCAAAATATTTATGTATTTTCATTATTCAGTTAGTTGTTAGAATTAGCTTTTTTTAAGTCGCTAGATTGAAAAAAAGTCATTAAAATGTTTAAAATCCACTAGATCTACCGACAAAGTCGCTAAAACGGTAACAGTCGCTGTGACAGTCGCTATTTGACTCATTTAACAGTGCTGCCAGCAGTGAAAAGGCAATGTCTACAGAATAATACTATTCCTAGTGAAGTTCCAAAATATATAATCCAGACTAGTTTTGACGGAATATCTTGGAGTGAATTTTATACTTTATTCATAATCTTGTGTTATTTGATTTTGTATTCTGTAATATTGGCGGTGGTTTACGTTATTTAGTGAAGTGGGTGGGAAATAATACCAAGGAGCATGGATGGATGGATATCACGGACTTGTCACAAAAACTCCATGGAAAGTTATAATAAGACGACCACCTTCTTGTTAGTTCATTGAAATAACCGCAAGAAACTTATAATCGTATTACCTACTCGACAATGACAATAGTAATCGACTATAGGATTAGTTGTCAAATATAAATGAAATAAATATACTTAAGACACTCGAGTCAACATAATCTACATATATTATGGTATTCTTTTGAATAAGTAACAAGGGAATAATAGTATGATCATTATTTAAATTATACAATTTCTGTACTCCCAAACTTTTTACCGCTCTAAATAAAGTTACGCAGACTGCAATTTTAGGAATCAATATGTATTATATAATGTATGTAATATCCAGACACTAACCGATAAATATATACTATTTTTAGATTCCTGTGATAAAATTATTATATAATATATCTTACCAGAGATAAATAATACAAATTTTAACCACAGAATAGATTTGTCAATAGTTTTTATTTGTCAAGAGTTTTTGGCGGGATTTCAGTATGTCATGTAGTGGATTTTATAATTTATTCATAATATGATTATGATTAAAATCGAACCTCGATATATTGGAAAAAAATATCGATATATATCGGCTATGTTAAAAAAATGTAAATTAGCTTAACATTGATTTACAGTTTTTAATCCAATATATTTGTACAATTTATACCATAAATGTTTTAAAATATAACGGTATAGTTCTAAGAGCCACTTGCACAAACGTTATTCGATCATATTGATAATCGTCATCCTTATTGTTTTATCTAAATAAGATAATTATGTGTATCAATATTTTTCAGTCCATCAGTTACCAAGTTTTTTAAATAGTTGTAGTCTACTAGTGTCACTAGTAGAATAACATTTCGATTTCTGCTGGTTCGAACCCCGGTGTGTAATAATGAATTTTACAAAATTCGCGTACATTTACTAATTTAAATTGGTAACGGTAACAGTATCTGACGGTCAAGGAAAACCCCGTAAGAAAACCTGAGCCTGAGAAATGATCTAATAGTATTACTATATGTGAGAAAACGTACAATTGTGGTTTTCTCGGAGTTTGAAATTGTCATTACGCCGTGGGCTAGTGTGGTGATGTTTCAGGAAAAGGTCTGTGGCCCTGCAGTGGCTCTCTTACAGGCTGATGGTAATGAATATTTTTTAGGCAAGAGATTTTTAAAATACTATTTACTTCATATGTTTAGCTATTTCACCAGGTACTACGATTACTACTAGCCTGCTTCATATTCATTGATCCAAAACGTGACAGCGTAGACAATAACGGAAGGAATAGGATAAATGCAGATTGCACGAAATGGAGAAAGATGTTCAGGTTATGCGATCTACGAATGCCCTTGAAACTCACGGGGAAGGCGTATAATATTATTATAAGACATAGTTATACTGCATGCATCTGAGTGCTAGGTTACAAAATAAACGGATGGGAAAAAATTGTACGCGGCAGAGCTGCGATTGTTAAGATGTATAGTGTAACTAGAAGTGATAGAATAAGAATGTATCAGGTAAAGTTTGGAACATAACCAGTGACAGAAAGGTTGAGAAATAAGAGGTTAGCATGATACAGGCATGTCATAAAGAGAAATGAAAGACTTATAACTAGAATAGTTGTAAGTACGAAGGTGAATAAATATAAAAGTAGAGGAAACCGAAAAAAGCATGGATAATGTGTGTAAAAATGACATATGTAATAAGTGTGAACTCCGAGATTATGTCTGACTGAGGAGACTGGAAAAGAAAAACATAATGTATCGATTCAACCTAGGTGAAATAAGACTAAGAAAATGATTATGAATAAAAAAAAATTGACCGCCGATATCCAAATTATAATATCAAAATATCGATATATCGCCTAAAAAATATTACTACAAAATATCGATATTTTTATCTTAAAATATCGATATTTCGATATATCGATATTTTATCAACAGTCCTCATTAGGACAGGTATGGGTATACTTTGACAGGGAATACGCCGTTAATAATTTGAAATTATTTTGTGTAGTTGTTTACATATAACCACTTTTTCCTTACCTATTGTAGAATTTGTTTTAGCTACCAAATATAATACTGTACTAGCTTATACAATAATGCCTACGGTTCCACAATTGGCACAACAATTGCAACAAGATATACAAAACGAATTAGTATCTGCTAATCAAGTTAATCAACTAATGTAAGTTTAAAACTAATGATAACTTTAAAAACCTTAAAAGTAGCTACATATATTTGGCATTAAAATGATAAAAGTAAAAAAAATTGTAGATCAGTTATTCAAACGGCTCTGACTGAAATTCGATTCTAATTTTTATTTAAATAGTTTTAAGTATCAGTTTATTCCAGATTAGAAGAACTACATGAAATCCGACGTTTTACTGACTCGCGAGGAGAATTTGCAAGAAATATCGAGCAGGTAATATACACATTATATGAAAAACAATCCCAAACTTAGGTCATGAATGAAATTGTAAATTTTAACAAT
The DNA here is from genome assembly GCA_014332785.1 of Antheraea mylitta. NCBI lineage: Eukaryota > Metazoa > Arthropoda > Insecta > Lepidoptera > Saturniidae > Antheraea > Antheraea mylitta. The sequence goes on along the minus strand of JACEII010000004.1, from coordinate 5,174,506 downwards.
CTTTTTGGTCTCGGGATAGCGTTAATCGATTATGCTCATATCCAGCAATTAACAAGTATGTAAAAATGAATTATCTTTTCATGTATAAATCATTATACATATGTAAAATGGAGATATAGGTATACCCTAGACTGATATAGGTATTTCAATATCCTTTGAACATTCTAATTTGTATGTCTAATCTCATAGTTTTTATGTATTTCACTATAACATGTTAACAACTTATTAAAATTACTAAACTCCCAGCCTAAAATAATTGATTCTTTCCACTTAAAATATTGTAATTATATTTATCCAATACAGCTGAATGAAAATTTAAATAGATTGAATAATCTGTTATAGAGAAATGTTTCAATGGAATTTAATTACTTGATGTTTAATTAAGGTGATTATGCCTTCAGTAACTAGAGTCTATGTCTTCATTCTTATGGAAACAGGTTTTGTTTCATGGGAACTTTTTATCTTCATGAATTTTTAATTATAACTTTAATTATCTCAATTGTACTTTTGTCTTACAATCCTTACCTTTACTATTATTTTAATGATTTAAATTTGTTATTTTTTTATTATTCTTTAAAAACAATAAAAATGTGTAATAATGTGCCTAGAAAGTATTTGGAGAAATCCTGTACCTGCAAATGAAAGTTTCATTAAAAACTGTTCAACCGTTTTGCACATTTACCCAAATAAAGAACAAATAATTAAATTTTATCTCTAAGTACTTGAATATAGTTATAGGAAGTTTGTATATAAATTTTCATTAAACCATGATGTAAACTTTGTCAAATGCAGTTACAATGTTACATGTAAGCAATTTCAATATAATTTACACTAAAAATGTATTGTACCTTCAGACTGTTAATATTTGAACACAGAATATATGCTTCTGATTCAAATGATTTGATGATTAGACTGTGAAATCAGTTTGATTCTAAACAAATTTTATTTTTATTTCAGAATGCGTTATTAATATCTAAGTTAGCAAATCTGCAGAAAATTGATATAGATAGTATACCTGAGACTCAGAGGAACATCACAGAAAACAGAACATAATAATACAGAAAAAAAGAATAAAATGTATCACAATTACCATAATTAATATAAACTATACAAGTAACAAACACAGCTAAAATAATAACTATTAAAATAATATGATTTATGAAGTTCTCCATGTCTTAATTGTGAGAATAGATAAAAGTTACAGAACATTTACACTTACACACAAAAGGTGTGATTCATCCTTTTTTATTATGTTATGAAATAGCTGCAGGCATACATTCCACTTACTGTTAGGTGCTTAATACCACCTAAGTATAAATGAAATCAAAAGGATCACAGTTTTGAGAACTTCATTGAAAAGCTACTATATTGTCTACACATACTTCAAACTGGAACTAAGCATGAGCACTGTTGTATTGCAACAGCCACATATGTGGTAGAAAATTAAGGAAATACATATGAAAACAAAAATATAAATAAAACATTTTCTATATTATACAAAAGGCTTTTATTCTTACAAATTAATTTTAAAACAGATTTACATCACATTTTAATTAAAAATAAGTATAAAGATCTTTGTTTAAATCATGATTGTAACCATTTTGCTAGTAATATAATTAGTTAATAATCCTATAAAATACATATTATACACTTCACATTCACTTTTTATAATAGAGTTCATAATTTATTTGGACTTTATTGAAGTGAAAACTGTAAACATACCCATTAATATTTAGTTTTAGCCTAAGGTTCAACAGTTTCAACCAATATAGATATCAAAATATTAAAGATATACAGTAAATAATTAAGATCATCATAATATTTAGGTTTTTGTACATAAAAATGTTTAAGGATATAGTTTTAGCAGTAGTTAAATTAGGCTTTTAGTATGTTAAATTATTTCATAGGAAATTCAACAATGTTTTACATTTTTTCTACAAGATAACAATTAACAATTCTTTTATTTCTAAACAGTGTATTAGTTAATAAAAGCTATTTAAATCTAAGCATTTTACCATGCCCAATACTATTAGGTGTACACTTTATTCAGTAATTTTAATATTAGAGTAACAGAATTAACATGCATTTTTAAGATTCCGTATATTTTAATTGCTTATAAACTAGTGATTTTTTATGTTAAAGCCATGGTAACAGCTTAGAGACTAGATGTAAAATAAAAATTATCCTTAAATTATTGACGGAAAAATGCAGCTTTTTCATTGAATTTCTGTCTTCGAATAGCCCTTTCCTCTGCTTCTCTGCGTTTCTCTTCTTGTTCTTGTATTATTTCGTTGTGGAATTTATTACTCTTTGCAAGCTCTTCAATCTTCGCTTCAAAGAAGTTCTTAGCACCGTTAACGCCAACTTGATCGACATTGATTTCTGTTAATCTTGCTAGTGCTTCCAATCCAGAATGGCTTTCGAGTTCTCCAGCTCGAGCTTTTCTGTCAAATATAACAATCAATGTTAAAATAATTTATTTATCACCAAATAATATATCTTAGTATTAAACCGAGATCTATAGGGTGAGCTTACCAAGGTGTACCTATTTGTTCTGTGCGAGGTATTTCAAGAAACCGTGAAATTTATTTTTTTAAAGTAACCTTCCTATTCTAATAAAGTGCTAGAGCATACAACATTCGTCGTTATATATATCAGGTAACAGTCTTAAGCGCTCGTCTTAGTAGTGTGGTGAAGCTGTTAAGACCTTACTAGGTTAGGTCGAAAAAAATAAATTAAAAAGTCGTTATATATTGTTCATTTGATTTTTAAATATACCCTATAATTTATAACGTATGCATAGTATGTAATGTATCTATGAGAAAATTCCCATTGCATTTAAAAATCTAACATTGAAAAAAACGTGGCAATATTACATCTTTATTCCGGTTTGAAATAATCGCAGATCTGCGATTAATTTATTTTGAGACGACCAAATGACACGAGTCAAAGTTCGATAGATTAAAAGCTTAGACTTTACAAGAAACAGTTTATGATAAGCACCTACAACGTTAGACCTTCTGCAGCGCAAGTAACCACGTATTTCGTGTGTGTGTATAACACTTGTTATTATTAATTCAAGGAAGATTAACAGCTAGTGATTTTAATAACACATAATAAGAATAGCAATATTTAGCCATTTATAAATGTACACTGATAATTTTCTTACTTCCCTTACTAAGTACCTAACTAAGCGTGTAGAGCGATACTAAAATTAATGACAAAATAAAATTTGATATTTTGTTATCAACCTTTTTTATTATAGCACACCGTGAAATCTAATTTGTTTCTGTAATCAATAATTCTACCCTTGTACATATCACCATAATCCTTTTCTGAGGGTTGGGTTCATGCTGCTACAGCAGAGATAAAGCCCTATGCCTGATCGTATACACTGTACAATCAATTAACAACGGCGATGTTGCTGGTTTGTAGGCCTCTTTAATCTCTGAACAGGTTTGTCACCATGAAAGCTTTTACAGGTTACCGTAGTTGGTACCAAACGTGTAAAATAGCATAAATGGCAAATACTACACGGAGTACCTATAACTCCCTACCACTGTGCAAAATATTTGCTACGCGTAGTTATTTCATGATCGCTTTGTGAATATACGCGATTACCTTATAATCTAGTAGAACCTTGTAGTAACGGACATGTGTTATTACACCACAAAGCAATTATAATAAATACAATAATTATTATAACTAAATATGGGAGTTCCTGTAGTGTTTACAAATAGAAAAGTAAAAATGCCCCTGAATAATAAGTAATGTGTAAAACCAATGACACATTTATGTGGTTTATTTGATACTGACGTTTAAAATGAATAATACATAAAGGATTGGATGATATTATTTACACCATAAAATGCGTAATGGAATTATCGTTCATACAAATCTAATAAAAATAATACCTATTATTATTAAACGACACATTATTGTGACGTAAGTCGTTGCTACAAATTGTTGGCATAAGGATAATCTAGACAAAATATGAAACTGTGATAAAAATAGTTATACAATTAAAAAACAAAATATTTTGTCAAAGTTCCTGCAGAATTATATTTCTGTCATTGCGATGAATAATAAATGGACTTGATATTCTGTTTATGAATCACTAATTGAATGAATATTTCAATATGAAGCAGACTAATTTAATATGTAATCGGTCATGAAATCTATAAGTAGTTAATAAATATACCTATATATATGCTTAACAAAAACAACTTATTACAATACGCAGAATATAAATTCTAGGATTTTTAGGTGTGAATCAAAGATGTCAATGTACTAAATGTAATTGGATATTTTAAAGTACAAACCTATAAATAAGCAAGAATTCTCTGAAACTAATTTTATTATCGCCATCTTCGTCGACTTCTGATATCATGGCTTTCAAGCCAAGGTGTGTTTGGGGAGCTCCTAAACGCTCCATCATTCGCTTGACTTCGTTCAAGTCCAGAAAACCATCGCGTCCTTCGTCAAATCTGCGAGAAAAAAAACCCAATTTAATGTTTGTACTTTAAAACTAGGAAGAAAATCGGTTAAAGAATACACAACAACAACTTATATTGAAAACTTCAGAATTGGCAGTATGGATTAATTCCTTCGCCTGTCCTATTGGGCGAATATTATTACTACTACTACTTCTTTTAAAACTATAAACTAGAATTTTTGGCGGGATTTTAGTCTGTCATGTAGTGGATTTTATATGTTATTCATAATCTTGTGTTATTTGACTCTATATTTTGTAAATTTAGTGATGTTTTGCGTAATATAGTTAGTTTGTTGTGCATAAGTGAAGTGAATGGAAAATAATAAATACCACGGAGCGTGAAATTCTGAGATGCCACAAAAACTCCCTGGAAGATTCTAACAAGAAAGCCACCATCTTGTTAGAATATTGAAATAATAACACGACGCTTGTAATATTATTAACTTCATGACAATGGCACTAACAATCTGTAAGATTGGTTGCCAAAAATAAAGATAAATAAAAAACTGTTATATTTATCTTTTTAAAACTATTTATCACCTGTCCAAAATCTAATTCATTAAAACCTTAATAAGATATTAACCGAATTATTTTATTTTGTTTTATACTTTTAACATTGTTCCAATATACTAATTGAATAAATTTTAATGTTTATATACTTAACAAGAACAATAAAAAAAATCATCGCTTTTCAAATACAAAATTTTGTTCTGGAAGAGAGATTAAGACGTCGCTTTGTTCTTACAAAATAAACATACCATAGTGTAGTTAATATATGTAATGAGTTACCGTTACGTTAGTCGATATTATGTATAGGGAATGCTAATTTGTATGCCCCTAAAGTATGTCACTTTCACTCACATAATACCTACGGTTACATGTTTGTAGAATTTATTACAAATTCAAAATCGATTAATAACAGACAGCCGTTTAAATATCTTTTATGGTTTATAAAACTTATTCTTAAAGATATCATGATTATATAAGACAATCTTGATTTTAATAGGTACATTAATTATTCGGAGTTTCTATTGTATTTATAAGTTAAAATTTTTACGTCTTAGTGAAATAAGTAATAGTTTTCGTAACATTAATTCACAGCTATATTATTTGCTTCAAGTACCGTAAGATGTTGGTTCGTTGAACGAAACACGTACATACACATGCCGATTTCCAGGTGTATTTATATGCGAGACTCGTGCCTATTTTAGGTACGCCTGTTTCACCTAATTTGGTAATGTTATAGGTTTTGCAATATTTATTTATAAACAACGAGCAGTATCGATCACAGAAAATGTTTGTTGCTAATTAATTGGTAGCTGTGCCCGCGACTCCATCTACGTGGAACCTAATGTAAAAATAACTAATAAAATCATCTGAATGTATGAAGTCCATTTACATATCTACTTTTCTCTCGTACTGAAGTTGTGTCGTCATAAAAAATTGCAATAACTTTTGATACAGTGAATCGATTTTGATGAAACCAAGACTGAATGTTACTCGACGATATGCTGTATTTCCTTATTATTTATTAATGTTTATTCCTATTCCTATTATTTAATTTCCTCGAGATTTTATTGTGAACTCAGTACTTTAGCAGTGATGAGTGTTCATACAAACAGACAGACAGACGAACAGTCATTTCTAAAATTGATTGAAATCTACTTTATTACTTATCCCAAGACTATCCAAAACAATTTTTTTTCACGAAAGTCGAAAAGTTCAGACACTTTAGATTTACATTCTTCTTATATGTATAGATAGCTACAATATGTTCATAATATTTTTAGGCGATAATGATGCGACATGAGTAGTGGACATGTGTCTATAACCGCGACGTGCCCTATGACTACGTGCCGATATACTATGACACAATTTACTTAATGACCAATAATATAAAATACTTGAAATGGTATTTAAGTCCATAAACGGTCCACAACAGAGTCGTTGAATGTCGACTATTCTAAAGAAATTAACGCTTGGAAATTCCAACAGATGATTGATTCTATATTTGAAATATATTTAATTAAAGAGTTTAAGATTCATGACGATTACATTACAATTATACAAAATATTCGTGAATTTCAAAAAAAAACTTTTATAGAAACGTGCCGAGGTGCGGACTTCGGATTGACACACGACTATTAATAATTCGATCAGCACGACTTTTAAATTAACATTATAAACATTATTTTAATTATAAGAAACGTTTTACTTTGTTAGTAAAAGTTTTTATTTCATATTTTATTAATATTGTTAAAGAAATTAGCTAATCGCGGTTATAAAATATATATTCTCAGTTAACTTATTAAAAAGCAAGGAGGTTATATTCTAAGACGTGGATTCATTAACTGTCAGGCATTAGAGGAACCAACTGCGTGGGAGAATATACCAGCTTAATCCTGACTAATAATATAATTTTGTATACACGTTGTCTGGAGCACAGAAAAGGATATAAGATACTTTACATTCAGAAAAAAACCGTTAGCAAAAGATAAGTCAAATGTATAATTAGCTTGAGCGAAGACGCGGACAAAAGTAGTTCCAAATAATAAGCTGGCTGCAATGTGTAACAAACAAACTACTTCTCTTTTAATAATTGAGCACTTTATATTAATTAGTAAGCCAACATTCAATTACTTTTGTTAATAAGTTAATTACATAATTAAGTATAATGGTTAAAATAAAAACAGCCAAAGATAGTTTTAAACCTATACAATGATTTAAAAAAAACTATTATCATTGTATAGCAGGTATATTATATCAAATACTAGCTTTTGCGCGCTGCTTCGCTCCCGTGAGTGGATGATAATATGTATCTTTAGGGGATAACTATAAATTTTAAGAGAATTAGAAATCAAGTAATTATTTGTGTTAAACTTTAAGTCTAAAAGAAAATGAGTACCTATTTAAAAGTGTCAATGAAAAATTTCATCGTCTATTTTATACATTTACGGGAACGAGTTTTAACCAATATAAAAATAGGTGTTTCTTTACTTTGAATACAAAGTTATTATGATAAATTTCAAATGACAGGTGAAGATTTTGTCCCTATTACAATCTTTGCCATCCCCGTTTATTCCCTTGGGTGCCAAAAAAAGCATTTCTTAATGAGTCTCTACGTCACAAAGTGCTATGTAAATTTGACGTTTCTAGCTTCAATAGTTTCGACAGGGCGTTGAAGAGTCATTCTTTATATACTACATAGATATTTTTCATTTGATTTACTGTAACAGAACAAAGTGAGGACACTATAACGTGATTGTAAATACAGTGTAATCCAAAACTACAACAGTACACCAAAAGATCTGTAAAACATTGGTCTGTAAGCCGACCAGCAAGATACAGACACACTGGCTCTATCCAAACGGACACAACAACTTTTAACGTAGGGAAATCCCTTATGGATACCCACCCTCCCGGGGGAGAGGATGGGTTATGTCCGACTTGCACGGACTAAACCCCACGGTGTATCGACAGACCGTAGTATTGGGGCGGCAAGGGATCGAACTAAGCTATTCCCCTTAGATAGCCGCTCCAACGGTCCGCCCGGCGGAAGGTGGCCGCCAGGCTCCTACCTATAGAGAGGCAGCTGGGTACACAACAGCTGCCTCCCCTCGTCCGCCGAACCTATGCAATGAGGGGATGAGCCCCCCGACTACATCCCCTCAGGTCCGTGTGTGACTCAGAGAGAGTGTGCTGCGCGGTATCGTCCTCAGCGCCGCACTCATTGCAGGTGGTGGTCGACTCCCTACGAGCTATCCGGTGCAGGTACCACTCGAAACAGCCGTGTCCGGTGAGTACCTGCACCATCCTGAACGTGAGGGAGCCCCACTCCCTCCCAAGCCACACTCGCAGGACCGGACGGACGGTGTCGACGGTGTACGTTCCGTAGCGCGCGTCCGCCAGGTCCTGCATCCACCTCTGGACTGCCACCTCCCGCAACTCTTGCCTCTTACAATCTATCTCCCTGGGAGCCGGAGGCTCCCCACTACGTTTCCTCGCCGCCGTGAATTCTATACTGCGGCGAGAACTCCTGCCTCCAGCTCCCAGGGAAGGGAGCCGGCGAGGCCGCCGCCGAGGACACCGTCCGGTACGCCCGGATCGCCCTTAGTGCCACCGAGGGCGTCCGCCCAGACCGGTGCCCCGTAGGCGGCCATCACCCGCACAACTCCCATAAAAAGTCGTCGGCACCCGGCACCTGGCCCCCCAATATTGGGAAGCAACCGGCCGAGTGCCGACGCCGACCCCGCGATCCGCGGCCCGAGTCCCACAAAGTTGGAAAACTATGGCCTCGGTCTTCTCGAGGGCCACCCTGAGGCCCAACCTCCTTATGCGCCTGACCACGATGGTTACGACACAACAACCCTATCACAACATACCCACTATATTTTATTAAAAATAATTTGAAGATAATAAGTTGAATGCATTTCCACTGTATTTTGTAAGTAACACCATGTATTTCATTTTAAAGACTCGGTTATAAGACCGTGGTTATTTATCTCATTATATCTATGTTTAATGAGTTTTGGCGGGATTTTAGTCTGTCAAGTAGTGGATTTTATATTTTATTCATAATCTTGTGTTATTTGACTATATATTATGTACATTTGGTGGTGTTTTACGTAATATAGTTAGTCTATTGTGCATAAGTGAAGTAAATGGAAAATAATACCACGGAGCATGAATTTCTGAGATGCCACAAAAACTCCCTGGATGATTCTAACGAGGGATCCACCATCTTGTTAGAATATTGATTCTCACGACGCTTGATATTGAAATGATCGTTCTACGCTTGTAATATTATTAACTACGTGACAATGTCAGTAACAATCTGAGGGATTGATTGTCAAAAATAAAGTAAACAAAAATATTTAATAATTGTCATTGTTTTGTAGTATGATTATTTATGACGCTTTTACGTGCACTGTGAGATGAGTAATGGAGATATTCGAACCATTCTTCTGTTCAGTAATATAGTTCTCATATCAAAGGTCAGAAATATCTTGTTATTATTTCTAGATGTATGTAGGTGTATAGTAGCGCAAACAAGATTGCCATGTCATAACTGATTGAAGGCCACACGGCCCCTCATTTTATTAACATGCAACTGTGATATAGTATCACAGGATGTGATAATATTGACGAATAAACATTCGTTTATTCGTACTACTAATAATTATTACCGGTCTAAGAAAATTACCATATATTTGAATGAATGAACATTATTATCTAAAAGTTTTACTTCCAAACGATTTATAATCGCTATATCTTTGAATATAGTGTATAATAGCTTATTTCCTTCCGTATCATTGGTCATTAAAAACGTGGCAAGTGGTCAAACCAAAAAAAAAATTCGCTTCCAATGGTCATAGTCATATGCTGATACGGTGAATACTTTAGCCGTGATTGAGATTCAAAATAATTATAATATTAAAATATTGTATACTAGTGGAATGCGCAGACGCTGTCCTGCCCTAATTATAAAAAAAACCTCGACAAATTATGTATCAAAACCTTCCTCGTGAATCACTTTATCCACTAGTGGACACCGCATGCAAATCCGTTTAGTAGTTTCTGAGTTTATCGTGAACAGACAGACAGACAAACGCGGTAGGGGACTTTATTTTGTATTATGTAATGATATATATATATATATATCAAATCTATGTAATCAAAGCTAAATATGTTAAAGTGTCGTATAAAATCCTGAGGGAATGTGTATTTTACTCATCGTAAAATAAAATGTTCTGCATAATTCAATTTTAAAAATATGTGCCACATGTGATTGATAAATACAAACTGTGTCAATAAATAAAAAATTCTAAACGGTACGTTACGAGTATATCGTACAGTTCAGTCGGTACGTAAGGTAGGATCACAAATCACAATGTCTCGAGCAAGTTGTTTTCAAGGTGAGAGAAGGCAAGCCAGTTCAGCTACCTACACAGATGTAATGTATTAACTATAGGTATATTATAACATGCACAGGTTGTTTGTAACGCATCTCCTCACCGATGTAAGTGAGAGGTTGATAAAGTTATATAAATTTACTACAGGTTACTTAAAGATATTTTGATGCAACTTGCTCTATAAAGCGGCTTATTACTTTTGGGAAAAGTTTGTATATAATATTTACTACATTTTTCTTGCATTGCGCAATCACAATCATCAAATTACAACACAATTGTGAAGTTGGAGATAGTATAATATAAAATTACCGTGTCCGTGTGTTCGTAATTCTTTTTTACTTAAGTTGATGGTTCTTAGCCGAGATGGACTCAGTGACACTATTATCAAGATCTAGATTTTTTTAATTTTTTCACCAATGTGTTTTGGATTTATCACATAAACAAACATATAATACAAAGATTCCAGTCTCCCACCAACATACCATATTTTTTAATTCAATATTTATTTTCTACGGAAAGACGTCTTCTTTTTGTAATATGTGGTTTTTATCAAATGTTAGTTAAATAAGGTCCCTTGCAGGTCTTTTTAACCTTTGTGGCCGCTTTGAACATAGTTTAATGCTCAATGCGTGCAATATACTAAAAAAAATGATATTAAACAAAGTTAAAATATTGTTATAGAAATTTTAACGTTATATACACATTTGTGTTCTGTGTGTTTATATTCAAAGCTGTCAATAAGTTTGGCGATGCTTGTAAGGACAATGGAATAGCGACAGACATTTAGCATGAACGATTACTAACCAGGCTATTATAAGAAAATTCCTTACCACTCCTCAACCTACATGGTTCCTCCTTGAGGATAGCTCGTTGTACATTTAAACCTATGCCATTCGAAGCGGTAACCGGAGACAACGTTATTGGCCCGTAATATATTGGTAATATTATTGCCCGTAATAGCTTAAAACCACGAGCTTACATTAAAAAAAAATTATAAGCTAAATCTATTATGTAAAGGATTTGCCACCGCATCGCATGAAGAAGATAGGACAAAGCCAATATTTCATTACAAAGAATCTCGTTTTCAGGATGAATATATTTTCCTGTCTAGGTAATTAATATGAATTTGTATTTTTAGCTTAAGAAATAACATTGTTTTTACTCTAATTAGAATGTCTCTAGATACATACTGTAGGATGTAAAAGGGGGGTCATGGTAAATTACAATATTTTTAGGATGTAACCACGAAGCTTGAAGTTGGCACGCAGAATAATATTTTTTTTTTCGATCTGACTACTCTATTGACCCAGCAAGGTCTTAACAGCTTCACCGGACTACCAGAATCATAATGCTAAAGAAGATCTAAAGAAGTTTGTTTTTCGTATAACTTATCCAGATGTTATAACAAAATACCGTAAATTGCTCTTAAATCTATTATTTCTCCATATTTGTTAATTTATTTTTTTAACTTAAACCCTAAAACTATTGAATAGCGTAACTGATACTAGACCATTAGAATGTTTTTTTAAATTACATTTTATCAGAAACGTCTTATCCACTTCCAATATTATGACTAAACACGATACCGGTAAGTATTAAAATTGACAAAATATTATATAACGAAATAATACATTATATAATCTATGTTATCTGTTACTTTATTTCTTATCTGTGTAATAAAGTTTTTAAGAAATGAGTTATCACCCTACATATTTACTTTAATAGTACACATATTTACTAAGTACTATAGTACCATATATTTTTAGAACTATAGTATGATGTAGAAAAAATATGAACTAGAAATGAAATTATGAAATGAAAAAAGGGTACATAAAGCGACATATTATATTTCTGGACAAAAATGTTCAATTAAAATGTATTTACTGCTATACTACATATGAAACTAACGACCGTGTAAATTAAAACGGGAAAATACCTTTCCAGAACAAAAAGAGAGATTTTTTTCGAACTGACTACGCTATTTACCTAGCAAGGTCTTAACAGTTTCACCGGACTACTAAGGCGAGCGCTTGCGGCACTGAGCCAATTTTATTTGGGCAATTAGCTCAAGGGTGCACGGTACCGGCTTGGGCTGTTGCCTGATACATGCAATTCGCGACCTATCCGAGCTAACCTAAGCTAAACTACATATTCATACTTATATGAGTTATTGAAACATATAGGTGTACCAAGCATACATCCCTCGGCAACTCTTATATGTATTTTGTGTCGGATAATTTTTCTAAACTATTTCAGTTCGATAAAGGAAAAAATAAAACCCTTTCACTTTCATGTGTAAGTATGTATGCATGCAAGCACGTGTGTGGAGGTGGTATGTGTAATGTTGCTGCAGTGTTGTGAGACTTTTGTGTCACTGTATCGCGCGAGCAGCGTACTCAAGGGCTCCACGCCGAGGGTTCGGACCTAGGCTTGAGCCGCTGCCGAAGGAGGCCTAGTGTGATGTGCAAAAAAAGAGCTATGAAGAGTAAAACTATAGATATATTTTTCTACGTAGAATACTATGAGAGATAACACAGTTTAATTATTTTGGTAAAGAAGGAAAATTAATTTATTCCATTATTAACAAAATTACTTCGATATTAGGTCAATTAAATTTATATGTATTTCTGTTAATTGACATGGTAATGGAGAATGTAATCAACTCGAACAAAAGTGTTATTTTTATAATCGTTTTCAAACATAAGGTATTCGCAGCGGGAGTCATAATATTGTTTTGATGACATGCACGTACGTCTGACTCGTTGCTTGGTTTTTAAAATATCCATTTATAGTGTACAATAATATGGAGTTATGTGTGAATGTGTAGGCGTTAGTGACTAATACTATTTACCTTTAACATTATAAACAAAAGCATCTATCTAATAACAAAGAAGGGGAATATACATAATAGAACCTTCTAGTTTAACATTTTAGCACAGATTTTCTCAAATAACTATACTAAATCTTGTAACCAACACGAGCGTCAAATTTCATTGATTATATCTCTGTGTCTATCGCATGACCTAATAAATATTCCTGTCCTTAATAGTCAAGTCGTAAACATAGACAAAATGGAGCGATTAATAATAGTTATTACCGTCATGGAGTATCTAAAAGTAGATTTTTTTTTATATAGTAATAGGTATTAGTAATAGGCACATTGTCAATATATTTTGGTTCAATAGTAGTTTTACTAGCAATTTATTTATTATGTGACTGTTAAAAGGAAATAACAAATATAAACCAAAATAATTGGATAAAATGCGAAATAATATATAACTAAAATATATATAATGCTAAAAATATAAGCAATATAATGCTGAAATTATGATAAACATTGCGGAAATTCATTGGAAATAATCCATTTGCTTGTTTATAACTTTGTTTAAGCTAGGATATATGAGGCTATTAAAAATATTTAAGAACGAATTTCTCCAAATAAATTTTATATAATTAGTAGTAATTTTGATCTATATCGTAGTTTTGTTGAAAAAAAATTGAGCCGTCACGGGACGCCTTGCAGATGTGAAATATCGAAATTGTTCTGTTTAAGTTATATACATAAAGGAACAGTTTACGACAGAAATCAGCTATGGCATAATGAAAAGTTAAAGCATTACAAATTTGTTCCATAAAATAATGACTGTTTATTTACTTTATTGTATAAATATTCATTTTTCTTAAATACAAAATACGCAAGCGCAGTGTGTTTGACGGTATTTATCAAAGGGGCTAGGTCGTATACAGATAGGTTTGCAAATGTTTTCAGTATTTCCTTAATAGTTAAAAGTTCGTGTTTTGCATTGCCACGTCAACAATCAGGTTTACCCCCGCCTACAGATGTTTCACATCAAAATAGATATCATGTATCTTATATACAATAGGAAACTGGTAATATAAAATTGTATCATCATCAGCCTGTAAGAGACCCACTGCAGGGCCAAACGCCTCTTTCCGAAGGAAGAGCATAATCACCACGTCAACCCACGACGTATTGGCGATTTCGAACTCTGAGTAATCTACAGTTATGTTTTCCCACATACAATAGTACTAAAAGAACGTGTCTCAGGTTCAGGTTTCCTCACGATGTTTTCCTTCACCGTCAGCCGATAGTGTTAGCAATTTAAATTAGTAAATGTACGTGAATTCCAAAATATTAGTTAGCCTACACGGGGGTTCGAATCTGCGGACATTGGAATAATATTTCCACCGGTCAAAGGACCACGACTGGTATACTTAAACCAGCATTGCTCCCTACTCCGTCCTCATGAAACTAAATGTAAAAAACAATGAATAATAAATCATCTAGTGAATATATTATGTCCACTTACTTTTTTACTTTCCTCTCGTGTTTAAATCGCGTCGTTATTCAAATTACAATAACTTTTGATAGAGTAAACTAATTTTAATGAAACCAAGACTAAATGTTACTCGAGGGTATGCCTTATAATTTTCTTGGTTTCATCGTGAATGCAGTACTTCAGACAAACGTTTCCAAACAAACAGACAGACATACAGACACTTCTAAAAATAATTGAAATGTATTTTATTACTTATTTCAAATTATATGTAACAATTTTTTTAACCACAATGTAAAATGTACAGACACATTAGACTTACATCTACCTAATATATATCCTTTTGAACGAGCAATTCTTGTATATTTTTATATTGTTATATATTCAGGATCTCAGAAACAGTGAGAGCGATTTTTGTGAAACTTGGTATGTAGGTTGTTTCGGGGACGATAAATTGATCTGGCTATATTCCATTCATAGACAACTTTTTTATCTGAGTTTTCAGGCAATGAAAAAATATAGCTAGAATACATAGGTACATTTTGCCGGCGCTGTCAAAACAAGAATAGCTTAGATGGAAATCGGCTGGTTCAAAAACCTGTCTAACCTCATTTCGAATCCGAGTGACAGCAAAATAGATTTTTTTTTAAATGAAATATACTGATTCTGAGACGCAAACCTGACAGTTTATTTTAATTTAAAAATGTTTTTAAAGAACCGAGCCAGGCTCGGTCGTCCAGGTACTACTTATTATATGTAAAGATTAAAATTAAAAATTGTATACTTGGTACATTTTGTATACTTGATGACGTAGGTCTAGTTGTCGTTGAACAAACAATGCCATTCAGTAGTATTTCTTAACACATTCGTTTATACTATATACACATTTTATGTCATCAAGGAATTATCGTTCGTAGACCCCATTTTTTGTGTGTTTATTCACGACGTTTTAGTCCAAAGTAATAAAGACGGAGTCTGTATTAGACTCAATTAAATGTGGTACATTTTATGTCTTTCCATAGTTTATAGTAATGTTTTTTTTTTTTTTCGAAATGACTACGCTATTGATCCAGCATGGTCTTATCAGCTTCACCGAACTACATATAGTAATGTATATTTGCAATGTATAAATCTTTGTTATAGCGCATATAATGATAAGCTTGTCTATACTATCTATACTAATACTACACAGATGTAAAGTTTGTGAGTTTGTGAAGTTGTATGGGGTAATCTCAGGAACTACTGGTCCGATTTGAAGTATTTTTCAATGTCATATAGCTTATTTATCGAGGATGGTTATATGCTATCATCACGCTAAGACCAATAGGAGAGGAGCACCAATGAATAATGTTTATAAATCGGGTTGTTTCTTTTCTTTTTGAGAGCTTCCACTGCGTGTTAGCGTTAGCCCAAAGTAACTATTCCATGCGAACGAAGTCATGGGCACAGGCTAGTTACTTAAAAATACTAGCTGTGCCCGCGATTCCGCCCGCGTGGAACCTAATGTAAAAAACATAGTAACTAATAAAGTCATCTGAACTTATCTACATTTCTCTAGTACTCAAGCTTTGTCGTCATTAAAATTACAATGACTTTTGATAGAGTGAACCGAATTGAATGAAACCAAAATTAAATGTTACTCGAGGATATGCTTTATGATTTTCTTGATAAGAATTTATCGTGAACGCAGTACTTTTACAGTGATGCGTGTTCAGACGAAAAGATAGACAGACAGACAGTCATTTCTAAAAATGATTGAAATGTATTTTATAACTTATTCCAAGACACGTGCAACATTTTCACAAAAATCAAAAAGTACAGACTCGTTAGATTCACATTCTTATTACATGTATAGAAGATTCATTAGAGAAAGATGGAATGTTAGGTGGTCTAATTTCATATCATTATAGTATTCATATTGGTTATTTGTTTAAATGTATAATATTATCTGAAAGTTAATTAAATCATTGACGACGATATTTCATAAGAATATCTATCGACAATTTAATTGTTGATGCGATGATAGCTGGTTAACATGTTTCGGCAAAGAAAAACACTGTAACGAAACCATAAAATGGAAGGACCTTTCCTAAGTAGGTCAAGTTAGACTAGCTAAGACCCTCAAGATGAAAGTCTGTCAACAAGTACCTGTAAGTGTGTTCTGGTAGCTGCAACTTTGAACCAGTTAGTTCCCTTTAGGTTACGGGTTTTACCAACTTAGACCACGTCTTCGTTTAACAGAAATTATGGTCAGATGCAAAAACAGTTAATTAGAACCGGTGTTATTACAAAAAAACTTAAAAACGTATTAAATACTTACTTAAAAAGTTTTCGTACTAAATGCACTGCGCTCGCCCGAGGAAACCTTTTTTCGCAAATCCAACCGAATCTAACCAAAGCTAGACAAAAGAGCAAGATGGCGAAAATTCAGCGACTGCGGTGCATTTAAAACGTAACCTTTTTAAAGCAAGTATTCAATACGTATTTACCTTGTTCTAATAAAACCGAACGTGTTGAAGTTTTTCTCAATTCACTGAGAACGTAAAATTGTGATCTATGTTTTATTTTACTTGGATGTCATCTTCTTTTGCACTTGCCAGGTATAATCAATTTTTGCAGAGAAGACAGAGTTTATAAATTTCTAACTTTTGAATGAACACCCTGACACTCGAAATAACAATGAGCTGCTGAGAAGACAGTCACTTTCGCGAAATGATGTTGATGAGATCTGTTGAAATTAGTCGTATATACGTAGTCAAGTTCAAGTAAGCGACTTTTGTTTAAAAAAATTGTTTATTAAAATTACAAAAGTTCATTTGCTTGATACTTAAAATGATTGATCAGAAGCAGATACCGAGAACATTACAATCCTTAGTATACTTAACTAAACATATTAACTTATGGTTCCCATGAGTTATACGAATGCTAGTGAGAATTATGCTGCTTACACAGCATTTTCGTGAGAACGTGTCGTAATCACTTGTCCTGGCGACAGCATAAAATCGTAAAATACGAAAGTGAACAACATATATTCTATTTATATATATGTATGTATATGTGTGTGTATATCAGTAATAATCAGGGACCTTTGAGTTATTATGCTTTATGTATTACATAAGAAGGTATTACATTAGTCATTTGGTAATCAAACAATGTGTTATCCAAATTCGAATAAATTTTATCATCAGATATCTCTGTCTTTTATTTAATTTCAGTGACCTGATAACAAAAATTTTATGAAGTATATGACATAATCTTATTTATTACCCTAATTTATAGCCTCACATTAATTTAATTTCTAATTTATCTACACGATCACCCCCACACACGTGCACGCCTACACGCTACACATTTTGGTGGAAGAGTTTACTTTTTTTCCCTTATCGAACTGAAAAAACTCTCCATTTTTCGATAAAAAATATATGGAGGAGTTGTTGAGGCGTATATGCTTGGTACACATATACGTTTCAACAACTCAAACATATGAATATTTAGGTAGGTTAGCTAAGATAGGTCGCTATTTTGCATGCAACGGGCAACAGCCAAGCCGAGGTGTGCCATGCACCGTTGAGCTGGTTGCCAATATAAAATCGGCTGAGTGCCTTAAGCGCTGGCCTTAGTAGTCCGGTGAAGCTGTAAAGGCTAAAAAAATTAAGGCCAATAGCGTAGTCAGTTCGAGAAAAAAAATTCAAATAGGAAGTCTAGTGGCATATACATATCTAAGTGTAGTTGCAGTTGCATAATGCTGCATTAATTTCTTCTTTTTCTTGTTTTGGCTCCGCGGAAGCACTTGCCAATGTCAATGTTTTCTTTCAATGGACGTTATAGTACAATAATATTACAAGCGTCGTGTGACCATTACAATATTTTAACAAGATGGCGGATCTCTTGTTAGAACCTTCCAGGGAGTTTTTGTTTCTTTATATATTCTCGGCCATAGATAAAATGATGAAATTATGTTTTACATTCTCTTACAAAATTATATCAAAAGAGTATTTGTTTCGATACATATATGTACGTATTTACTGATTGAATTCAATTCAATTTAAATAGATTGAATTTAATTATCGATGGCAATCAATATAGGTATGTAATGTATATAATAATAAATAAATATAAAAGAATAATAATAATTTGAATTACGATCTTTGATTTAAACTAAGAGTTAATTTACTGTTTATACATTTAGTAAAAATCACCAAATTTAAGCTTCACGTGAAAAATACCAAGTAACAGACATCTTGTTTATTTTTTCACACGGTTTTTAAAGTAATAATATAATTGGTTACGTGTTCGTTTTTGGTTTTTAATGTAAAATCCGCTACAGTCGAAGTTTCGGCTCTTTAAAAAATTGTACGGACATTATAGGTTGTATGTGTAATTTCATGCAATATTTTTTTAATGTTCTTGTATGTACAAGTGTAGTTCTAAAAGTGTTGGTTAATCGAGAACAACAGATAAGGAAGTATGTAAATTGAAGTGTGTTGGTTACGTAGGTGCACCATTATTACAGCAGAATATTACTGCCTTTCAACATAAATACATTATAGCGTAGACCGTGAAAGCGAATACTAAATATCTACAATAAAAATCTACAATAAGATAAATGTCGCAGCCGTATACCTATTCTTGTAATTTAAGATTGTCGACTAATTACAATACGAATAATTATTATTGAAGTGTTTATCTGTAATCTAGTTTTTAGACTAGTAAGATATCTGTAAATATTAAAAAACTAATTCGTCGGTCTGTCTGTCTGTCCTTTTAGTTCTTTTAAACTACGTAACACATTTTTATATGATCTATGCTATCGTTTGGAGATATTCTTTTGAACGGTTTGTACAAATAACACATGTATATTTAGTTTATATAAGATACAGAAATGTCGATGTATTCTCTTAAAGTCGTAAGAAGCAGTTTAAGAGTACAACACTGACAACGATGGCTAAATCTAATGAGATACATCAAAATAATGTACTACAGTATTCTACATTTAAAAAATCCTATAAAAAAGTTCGCTATAGCATATGTCTTTCTCTTAAGGATGACTCGGTTATAATTTTTATCTTTTATATAATATTAAAAATAATGATAGTATGATGGTTTTACTTATTATATATAAATAGTATATAGAAGTCAAGTTGCGATATTAAGGGAAAAAAAGAAAATTTTCCAAAAGGACTGTACTGAAAAGTTCGTCAATAGTTCAAAACAAATTAAAGAAAATCGTCTGAGAAACAGTGGCAGAACATGATTTTAACTGTCTTCGCTCCGCTTAATATTTATATGTAGATAATTAGTAAATAATGGATCTACATCCTTTACACACTTACTACGCCACGTCAATACATTTTACTCATGTGAAGGCTGGCCGAGACGATAGTAATTATTAAAAAGAAATCCACCAAAATCCTTGATACAGATATGAATCGAATACTATCGGTGTGTAATTCCAACAATCTTAACCATTCCAAATTTATATGAAAGTTGCAAACGATGTTCTAAATCATTCTGTTATAATTGTTATAATAAACATTATACATAACGTTTCACACAATTAAGAAATTTATTAAATGTAGTAGCTTTGTTGCACGAACGTATAAAATGTTAAATTATTGCTAAACTTGCCGGCAATTTATGTAGTAACAACCACAAAATTGCAACTGTGTTATATCGTTTTCTAAAAACCAAAGCCGCCAAAGGAAATCTTACACCGGGGTTACGCATACATTTAGAAACAACTTTTCCTTGGAATATTAATTAGTTTTTTGTTCTAACTTGGTAAGACGTCCACACTATACCCTATTGAAAGTGAAAGGTATAGATAATGTTGTCTGACACATCGGCGACAGTTTTAATACACTGGTTAATCTGAAAATGACAGCGTAACGAGTTAATGAGAGTAGTTTTTCACTAAATAATATTCCTGTTAATAATTCAATTAGAGGTGGTCAAACACACTACAGTAAAACTAAAACTGAAGAATAAAATAATGTACAATTTCGTTGGCTTTTAATTAATCTTTATAGATTGAGAAACCTGCACAGTTAGACAATATATTCTATACTTATAAAAGTAACATCACATATCAAAATTTTAGGTATTTCAGTTTTTGTAATAGAATGGTTTATTTGAGATAGTTCTGTAAAGTGGATCTCACAGACAAAGAAAACCGACTACAAATAAGGAGACAGTAATATGTGTCCCTTTTATTCCCAATATAAAAGCTAAATGAATATTGAGCCAATACTTGAAGAAGCCGAATTACGCGCGCGTTTTGCAAGTTTGAGTCGTGCCTTTATATTAGAAAAAGTCTGCGGTGAATGTTGCATTATCACACTAATATTTTAGGGCCTTTTAAGACTTAGGTTCCTCGTATAGTAAATTCACTCAAATCTGTACATTTACCTGTATGTTATATAGGCACAAATCAAATAATGCTTACAACGGCAAACAGAAAGGATTGTGAAATAGGGGACTAATTTTAAACTTACAGTCCACATTTCTGCAATCTAAGTTGTTGGTAATACAGATAAACTACTAAAGTTTAAGTGTGCAAATTTTCATGACGATAACTTTGTATATAAAGGTGTTAGAGCAAATTTTGTAAAAATAATGTATTCGTCGATATGTTTTTTGACGTTTCCCAAAAACCAACTTTATTAAATTATGCCTTTACTTTATTAAGGGTGCGATATATGCACAGGTTTATCCATAGAACTTAAGAAACTGTAAGAATAGTGTATCAAAGGGCAATACGATTTCTAACGCCTAGTCTTTGATAATGTAGTTCAAAGTTCAATGAGCATGATATTGAGTGATTTAATGCTAATTACAATCTACATAATATAATATACCTAGTAACGACATCCGACACATTAAAATGTTTTATAGCGTTATCACGTCTTGAACTCTGGTTTCTGAAAAATACTAATTTACTTTTCAAAATATACCTATTAGTAACTACCTTACATTACCTAAATGTAATTTCAAATTCATGGCTCGTAAATTTATGATTAGACTTTACAATTTTATAATGTATAGATTTATTTTCTAAGATTTAGCACAAGTAATCTTTTGTGTCAGCGAATCGAAAAGATGGTAAAGTTTCGTCTGTAATTTGTAGAAGACGCTCACATAGAAAATGTAACTTTTTAATCAACTATATAAAGTATATAATGGAATCATATTTTTTAAAAAGGCAAAGTCTTTTTTTGGATTTTTTATAGGAGAGACGTAACAAAATTTAGCATTTTGGTTTAACCGATTACAAATTAGAAACATTTTTTTAATATGATTTTTGTCTAATTATGTCTATGATATTTTCACATATAAGAGGGACGTCGAGATTCCTTACTCTTTCTATTTAACAACAATACAACAACAATCGAGACAAAACATAAATGAGTCATACCGACATTTATTCTGCCCCGTCCCATCTTATCCAAGAGTCCACCGCACTTCCTGCCGTTTGCACGCTGATCAATTTTACGAATGCTGCGTAGGTTTTTATTTATCTTAGTACTCGAAACTGTTATATTTTTATCGTTAATAAAACATTATGCATACAATTGTATTTTCTTTTGGTTCTTAATAACCAAACGTTTAACTCAACTTGCTCTTGAGGTAAACTTATGCGATACATAATATTACTGTTAGCAAACTTCTATAGTCATAAAATTCAATATTAATGCAGTTTATTGTACGTTTTTATGTTCGTTTTTAATTGATCGTTTTTCAACTTTAATCTTAAACTACAATCTTAAAATACGAAACAGAGAGTTCATCATCCAATCTACGCACTGAATCATTAACTAGGCAAATAAAGTCGAAAATAATAAACTCTAGTGAGAATGCTCCACATATAAGTATTTATTGAATTTAGAATTGATTCTTCTTTCGACTTCTCTAATTACGATTAGGACAGCTCAGGATTTCCATTTGAAACTCATTTTCTGGATTGTAAAATAAACTCTGAAACCTGTTTTCAGATTCAATTGGATATCTTGCTGTCACTAAAGATAATATCGAAAACGGTTATTTTATATGACCATATCAAATCTATATATATATATATATATATATATATATATAAGAAATACAGCAATCGCCGAATACCAAACAGCTACTTTATTCAAATGCTTTACTATTTTTATTTTATTTTTGGCAACCAATCTTCTATACTATTATTGCCACTGTCGAGTAGCTAATAATAATATAAGTCTCTTGTGATAATTTCAATGTTTTAACAAAATTGTGGCACTCTTGTTAGGACTTTCCAGTTTTTGAGAGATCGTAGAGTTCATGCTCATTTTCTATCTACTTTCATTTTCATTCATTTTCTATCTACTTTACTTATGCAAAGTAACCATACATAAAATGCCACGGATGTTACAAAATAACATAACAAAAAATTATGAATAGAATATAAAAGCCACTAGATGACAGATTAAAATCCCTTCCAAAACTACGCCCTCTATAGAGTAGTAGTAGTAACAATATTCGTCCAATAGGACAGGCGAAGGAATTGATCCATACTGTCAATTCTGAAGTTGTCATATAGGTAGCCTCTATACAGTTTTGACAATTAGTAGTTATCTTCTTTTTATTGTTTTGGCTCCGCAGAAGCATTTGCCTGTGTCAATGTTTTGTTTGTCCCATTCGGATGCTTTATAATAGCAAGCAAGCTTAGTAAATATACGAATGCCTATTTTATTTTATGAGTTATTGTTTATATATGAACTGTGAACATATTTGGTATACCAAGAGAAGTTCCGTTGTTCACGTGTTCGCGTATCGATTTAAAACAATACGCAAAAATAATGTCGGCATTTGTCTGTAAGACTATTTTAGACCTTCCTTCATTACTATATACAAATATGAGTACCTATTTTCTAACAATAACGAATTAATTTGACAAAGTTAGCATGGCCGTGGTCTAGAAGTTTCGATTTGTCATACATTTCAATACTCATAAAATCGTCGGTGACTATTATTGAGTACTATGTTTACTTTGTTAAAATGTTTAACGTACTGATATTTGCCTATTGTTTACTTTGAAAATGATCACAAGCTGAAGTTGAATCAATTGAAATACCTAAACCCTAAAGTTCGAGAGATTGTTTTCTTTATTGTTTTTAATATAATATATATTATTATCAGACAGATAAAAAAATGAATTTTACATTTATTGAAGAAGACTTTAACATAACATTAAATACTTAAGAACATAGCGATAACCATACAAAGCGCAAATGTATTAAGATGTGTTAATGTTGTCCGCTTAGTGGATTAGATATAATTGATTAACCCCAGAAGCACTACTATAAAATTTGACAAATAACATAAAAATCATCTTCTATTAAAGGTAATTCAAAATATTTGTAGCAACCCTTAAATATTTCAAGTAAAAAAGCTCATTTAATTAATCTAAAAATACTAGGATAATATAGCCAAATGTGTTACCATATGCATATAGTATGTACTATATTTGGACATACGAGAGTGACTTTCGAAAGAATAAGATACTCCAATTTTAAATTATAGTAACACACCCGTCATATCATCACACTAGTTTAGTAAAATCTAAGCATGCTATTTACCACTCAACCTTAGAGCAATTGTACTCGTATAATAAAAAAAAAAAACGTATAGTGTAAAGTGGTAAACGATGAATCATTATTTATGTTACGTTCGTTTGCTTAAACTACTAACTGAATGACACCCAATACTCACATCTTACTAAGAACGTGACTAATTTTCGAGAAATAAAAATTATACGCACGTATGACACAACGCAACCGCCGTCTGACTCCTTTTTGATTAAAGACCGCTGGTAATAACATCCGTTTCCTGAATTTATAGAATTTTTATGTGACATCAAATTTATATGTAAAAAGAATCACAATTTTATTAATTTTAAATGGAAAATCAATTCCTCTAGTAACAATAAATTAGTGGAAAAACTTAATTTATGTAAATAAAATGATAAGAAGTTTTCTGTTGTGTGCTCACCACGCAAAACTTCCGGATAGCTTTCGATGATTTTTTTAGCTTCATTTCTTATACATTCGGTCTTTATAAAATAAAAAAAATGATACGAGAACTTAATTTGATACGCAGTTATTAAACTTTTTAAAAAATGGCAATCTTTATTAGCACTACGCGTTCAACGTTACATAAAAAAAGTATTGTGTATGCGCAGGAAGATAAATAAATTCTTGCTTTAAATCATAAACATTCTCTGTCCGTAACATATATTGAAAAGACGCAAACAAACAACTAGTTCTCAATACTTTTAATAGAATAAAGAGATACGAATTAATAAATTCAAACATTTTTTTTTTCTAAATGACTACGCTATTTACCCAGCATGGTCTTAACAGCTTCACCGGACTACTAAGGCGAGCGCTTAAGGCACTCAGCCGATTTTATTTTGGCAACCAGCTCAAGGGTGCACGGCACACCTCGGCTTGCATGCAAAATCACGAGCTATCTTAGCTAACCTAGCTAACTATTCATATATGTATGAGTTGTTGAAACGTATATGTGTACCAAGCATACACGCCTCAACAACTCCTCCATATATTTATTATTGGAAAATTGAGAGTTTTTCAGTTCGTTAAGGGAAAAAAAGGAAACCCTTCCACTTTCAAGTGTAAGCGTGTAGGTGTGCACGTGTGTGGGGGTGATCGTGTAGTGTTGTAGCAGTGATGTATATTTGTGTTTCACCGTATCGCGCAAGCAACGTACTCAGGGGCTCCCTACCGAGGGATCGAACCTAGGCTTGAGCCGTTGCCGTGTGAGGCCTAATCGGGTTAAATTCAAACATCGTTTGTACGACCACCTTCTATATCGTTAAATTGACAGAGGTGAAACTTTGTATGTATAGATTTGTAAGTATTCATATATCAAACGTGATGGATGTCTACACGAAATTTATTCTCAGCGATCTATTCGAACAAATAGGTATGAAATAATTGCAACAAATAAAAAAAATGTGTCCGAAGCTTTAAATATGAATATGCATGACTTATTTTAATATTTCATAGAATTATAGGTCGGAGAAACTGGATATGATCTAATAATAATATGTAGTGATCGCTTCCCATGTCACCTTTATTTATCCACGTAAATTGTTTACGCTAAAAATAGCCAAATAAGCATTATAACCAAAACAAGGCAAATATGTATAATTATTATTTAATACCTATGTCATATCATCATTGTTTGAAATATGACAATGCTTATTTTTGTTATTACAAGAATGAAATAAACAACTCATCAATAAATACGAGCTACTACATAAATAAGTTACTTGTATAGTACCTATTACTTTCATGCCTAGTAGGGTTATGACTACTATTGAGGTTTATAAGAGAGTAGATATCAATTATAAATATTTATTTTCGATACGATTTTCTCTAACAATTATAAAACAAAGTAGAAGGGTTATATTGTTTACTATCGAATTTACATTTTCATCACGAGCCATGCGCCGAAAAGTATTTCGTAAATTTCGTAATAGACAACAAACTCCTCCTGCACAGCTGTTTCATCACCAGATTACTTAAACATAGCGTAAACACAAAACATACCATATTACAAGTAGTTAACCTGTATCGAAATATAATACTAAAAGTTCACCAAACACAAAGTAGCCTTGTCAGTTATATGAAATTTGTGTTTCTAAGAATATTAATTCATAGTTTAAACTCTTATAATTATTTTATACATTAAGTTAGTGCCTTTAGAAAGGCGGTAATCTTTTCACTAGACTTTTTTAGGTTAATTCTCTATAGAGTTTTGATAATTAGTAACGTTTATGAAAAGGCATAAAACGAACAAATTCATTTTACCATTTATATAAATAAGCTATAATTGTGGATCAACATGTGTTTATTTTTATATATTTCTTATAGCTAATTAATCTATACTGCATGGGTAATTTAATGTATAAGAAAATATGATAAGAAAACATTTTAGGTGCATCATATTGAAGATTGAAAGTCTTTGATTAAGATCATCTTAGCAGAAATGACTTACAATTATTTTCAAAATAGAATACATAAAGTAAAACACGAAAAATGATTTATTATTCTCATGGCCACGACATAAAATAGGAGTTTCAAATGTGTCTTCTTGAATTTTTTTTTAATTCAAAATCAAACTAATTTTAAAGTGAAAACCGACTACTAGAGTGGAGAATACAGAAATAACTTCTATGATAAAACGTGAGTACACATTACTGTCGAGGGCTTATAAGAATGAAGATGTCAATTCTTGTCCAGTCCAGTTTGAGAATTATAAAAAACCCCTCTTTAAAATTCGCCTTTTTGGTATTATTATTATTGCAGGCTATATTTTCGATAAATTCATTGATTCTATATTTACTCTCAAAATTAGAGTATACGATATTACATCGTACTTTTTTTTAACATGTTAAAATTTTGTAAACACCTCAGTATTTATAATTACTAAGGAAGTTTGTATATAGTGTACATTCGTGAAAACCGTGTGAATATACAGTGTTATCTCTTTAATCATTACCTAGTTGAAAGTACCTTCTTATGATGTAAAAGTTTATATTCTTGTAAAAGTAGCGTGACTTCTATTCATACTTGTCTCCCACGTTGATGCGACGTTATTAATTTCACGTGATAAATTACTGTTATATTTAATGTTATATACGAACGTAATATCGTTGTATTTCTCGCTTTCACTGTTTATTTGCAAACATACGTTTTTTAAGATCTATTATATCAAGGTAATTACTTCACAGCCAATAATAACGGCTTCTTTTTCTTTATTTTGTACTAGTTTCTGTCCACTATTTCGTCCATGTGGAATAGTTACTTTGGGCTAACGCTAACACGCAACGGACGTTCTCATAAGAAAAAAATATATATTGAAACATTCTTCATTAGTGACCCGCTCCTATTAGTCTTAACGTGATGATATAGCCTCCCTCGATAAATGAGCTATCTAATACTGAAAGAATTTTTCAAATCAGACCAGTAGTATCTGAGATTAGCTCGTTTAACCGAAACTAACAAACCCTCCAGCTTTATAATATTAGTATAGATAATAAAGTCCAGTCCATTACTCACAGTTTCATTAAAGTCGTAAAAAAAGATGGAAAAAATATCATAGCTTATGCAATTTAGACACATAGTAATAAATTTAGTTCAATAAAATAAAAAATATATTTAATTTATTGTACATACCTACCCACATTTTAGAACTTTTGTTGACCTTATGACTTTGACAGTTTAGTGTATATATTTGTCTATGTCTTTTTTTTAAAGCTGTTGTTATATTCACCTTTTATTAAGTTTTTCACATAAATATTATAACTTATATTTGTATTTTAACTATTAATCTAATATAAAATATATATAGAACAAAGTGGAAAAAAGGGTTCATAACTTGTTCAGTATAGTATTGTAGTTGTACAATATAATAGTAGGAATAGGTATCATAGTTGGTAAAATATAACTTTAAAATAATAGTCGTTTATCATTTTGTCTGATCTACATAATATAGATCCATAGCTTGGATGTAGTGTTACAAAAATCATACATACATTTTTTACAGCGTTTTAAAATATAATTTGCAACTTAATTCTTATTTATCGAATAATTGACTTCATCGAGTAATCTCGTTAAAAATTTGTACACAACTCCTCCATAATCCTATAATATATTGAACCACCAATAGGCAGTACGAATATCGACGTATAATATAAATATAAAAGGTAATTGTACATAATGTCATACCTTCAAAACAATACAATCTAATATATTTACTAAGGTACGCCGAGAATCAAGTTTAATAAAATAAAAGCACTTACTTGTTGAAGGTCTCTTCGTATTGTTTTATTTCTTTCCTTGAGAATTCATGAAATTCCGTGTAAACGTTTATGAATTTATATTTTGGTTTAATCTCCTGTCCTTCTTCAAGTTTATCATTTATTTCTTGCCGTCTTGTAAGAATACCGCTCAATTCTTCTGTTGCTGACATCGTGATATTTTGCGCGCCAATGATAAAGTAAAAAATGCGTGTATTTCTGTTCGTACAAAGATCAGCGTGAGACGTTGCAAGAATCTAACTCCGGCTACGACTGTACAAACACTGGCAATACACTGCGGACCGATCTGCAGGCAGTCTGTACGTCGCACTCCCCTCGAATCGTAATCAAGTTGCGGGGGACGGACGCGGTGCGTCGTTGCTCGACTCTGACACAGTACACATATAAGAGACAGTACGGAAACTAC
>JACEII010000004.1:5120888-5135525 GCA_014332785.1 Antheraea mylitta | reverse complement strand
TCAATATTTAATTTGATATATTCATATTGTAGTAGTTTAATGTATATTTAGTTCAGTATTTAATGTAAAATATTTTTCTAACCTAAAAGTATAAATACAATAGCTAAGTTGGACATTTCGTGGTTTAGTACAAAAAATAGTTCTTAAAAATTAAATAATAATGTAATAATACATTTTGCATAATATTTGGAATTTCACATTACATCATTTATAATTATTCAAATCTTGTAATAAATCCAGTATTTTTTTAAACCTTATAATGCCAAACTGTTTGCTAACCTTTGCATCATAAGGTCTATTTTCGTTTGTATGGCGCTTAAATCTTTATGGTTTTTCACCAATACAGGTGTTAAAATGTAGTACTGAATGAAGTACAATAAATTAATCAAAATATGCACTACTCACACTACTACTCGAATTTTACACAACATATACACACATGTAAATGAAAAAGACATTTTTTTTTTTGGCAATCAATCTTTCAGATTATTACTGCCATTGTCGAGTAATCAATAATATTACAAGCGTCGTGCGATCACTGCAATATTAAGCGTCGTGTGAGTCAATATTCTAACAAGATGGTGGATCCCTTGTTAGAACCTTCTTGGGAGTTTTTGTGGCATCTTAGAATTTCATGCTCCGTGATATTATTTTCCATTCACTTCACTTATGCACAATAAACTAACAATATTACGTAAAACTCCACAAAATTTACAAAATATTGAGTCCTATAACACAAGATTATGAATAAAATATAAAATCCACTACATGACAGACTAAAATCCCGCCAAAAACTCCCAAAAGACATTTTAACAGCCGTCAATAATTACGAAGTTCAAACAAAAGAGTTTGTGAAGGAGGTTGCTACGCTCGACTGTATGTATTTTTTAACTCTTACGTTCTAATTGCCATTTTTCATCCTACATTCAACAATGATGTTATAAAATATAACTATTAATGTAATGTTCATTATTTTATATGGTGAACTCACTTCAAATTATGAATTAATAAAAAAATGAGCCAAATAATACTCTGTATAATCAAAATGAGAATTTTGTTCATAAAAGTAATCCATGACTTAGACCTCCGCGGTTACAATGTTGCAATTCAACCTCATGTATCAACAAAAAAGAATTTATTTTCAAAAGCTAATGGTAATATTAAAAACGTGTTTGTCTTGGATTCACTATTTGATTGTATTGCGCATCCATTACTTTTACAAACGATGATACTTGGCATATCACTATTTCTCATAATGAACAGACTACATTTAATTTAATGTCACCCAAAAATACCACCCCATGGTGTCGTGTAAAATTAATTGAAAATTATGTCATGGATTGCAATAAATTTCTTTATTTTCGTAAAGTTATGTTTGGTTAAAATTTGAGCTTTACCACGTGGTTTTTGTTTCCAATTTATAATCAATTCTCATTTTCATTTACACATAGATATTTTTTAATGATTATATAATAAAGATCATGGCAAATGGCAAATAACTGAGTAGTCATGATGAATACCTTTGATTATAGAAGTATACCCTTTGACAAAAGAACTCTAAAGTTCAAAGTTTAAAAAATCAATTAACTATGGTCGAATGTCGACCACTGGGCGCTCACTAGTATTTGTAATTGTATAAATATGGATACTTATCCACCTCTTGAACGAATCTAATGCTCTATGATTATAAATCGCCACAACTCGCATTGCGACTACCTCGATTCGTTGCGCGAAACTGGGGGCCTACCCAAGTTGCTTATCCTGATTTCATCACGTGTTATAGCGCTCAGATATGTCATCTCCATAATTTTTTTCATTTTCTATTTGAGTTAGTGATTGTCGATAAGCAACTTGGGTAGGCCCCCCTGGCATCACAGATATGTCATCGACTCTTGTCCGATACTCGATAATTGAGTCGACAAGTGTAGGATACTAGGATAGTGTTGTATGCAAACAACCTAAATTATAGCGGTTTTGTTATCAACTTTGAACTCTTGCCCCGAAATAATATTGTTGTGACTGATTTATAAGAAAATAATTATTAAGTAGCCGAGCGTTTGCAAAGTGTACTTGTTTACACGATGTCCAATCGTATCCAGAATTCAGATTCAGAATTAATAAACAGGTATGTTCTTTAATATTCGAAAAAAGTAATTATATTACACCGTTTGTTTCTCGTCTTTTATTTAGGCGTTGGTCTTAAAATATTAAGAAAGTAAATCTTGATATCTCTATGATTATACTAGCTGATCCGGCCCACGGCCACACGTTGCTGCGGCTCAGTTATTACGTGTTGAATGAAAATTATGATAAAGTGTTTGGTATTGGGTAATATGTTTGCCTAAAAACTGTAAGGGTAAAGAAGGAAACATTAAATTAAAATCCGATTATGATTAAAAAAGTATTAAGAAAATAAACTTGAGTTGATATTCTAAATTAAAACAACGTGGTGCTATCGATATATATAACAGCTGGTCCTACAGTTTCCTCAATAAATTAATTTAAAGCGCCGTCTGTTCAAGACTAATGAAACTTACAATTCATAACAATAATCAGCATAGACAATCATTTAATTTGTAATTAAAAAAACATTGTGGTCATTAATCGAAATATAAATTATCCTATCTCTGAAGTTGGATCAAATTACACATGAATTCCAGCTTTCATGAAAATCGGTCGAGCAGTTTCGGAGTTCATCGTCATGTTTTTTTTTCGAAATGAAAACGCTGTTGGCCTGGAAAGGTCTTTACAGCTTCACCAAACTATAACGTCGTAGGCAAATGTCATAACACTGGATTTTATATATTTAGATTATATTGCGTTATATTTAATTATTTTTTTATATTTCTTTACGTGTTACATTTTATCGCACATTGGGCATATCATTTGTACTACGCATTAATACTTGAAGGAATCTCATTTAAAATAATTGTTGCATGTATACATAACACAAACTTTTAATCAGTGGCTTGATGACGGATAAGATACATCAGCTCTCGATAGGTCGGGCTCTATTGCCACAGTAAAGTAACTATATGATAAGTACCACGCGGGACAGACGGTAAAAATATGCTATGCGTTATCTACGGATTAACTACAATTACGTCATTACCTGTACGGTACATAACGCTGAAGCAACGCGTCGAGGGAAAGAAAAGTGACTCTTATCAAATTACGACCACCCCTCTCTCCCTTTATATTGCTATTTCAAATGTCTTGTACGAAATAAACAGAGTTGAAAAAAAAAAAAAGTGAAGTACAACATTATTTGTAATACATGTTACCGACAAAAATTTAACATCTCATAGGCGTTAGCTGTAAAAAGTATTATCCTAAATTTTACAAGCTATATAAGTCAAGTAGCAAGATCGCTAATATTCCCCGATTAGGCCTCCCACGGCAGCAGCTCAAGCCTAGGTTCGATCCCTCGGTAGGGAGCCCTTGAGTGCGCTGCTTGCGTGATACGGTGACACACAAATATACATCACTGCTACAACACTACACGATCACCCCCACACACGTGCACACACACGCTTGCACGCTTACACATGAAACTGGAAGGGTTTACTTTTTTCCCTTATCGAACTGAAAAACTCTCAATTTTCCGATAATAAATATATGGAGGAGTTGTTGACGCGTGTATGCTTGGTAAACATATAAGTTTTAACAACTCATACATATATGAATAGTTAGCTAGATTAGCTAAGATAGGTCGCGATTTTGCATGCAACAGGCAACAGCCAAGCCGAGGTGTGCCGTGCACCCTTGAGTTTGTTGCCAAAATAAAATCGGCTGAGTGCCTTAAGCGCTCGGCTTAGTAGTCCGGTGAAGCTATTAAGACCTTGATGGGTAAATAGCGTAGTCATTTCGAAAAAAAAAGATCGTCATTATACATATATACTTGTTGACAATTGTTCAAATCACCTACATTTATTCATCAATATTTTAATAACTTTATTTAATGGTGGAAAACAATACATCGAGCAAAGCTGAACTTCTCAGAAATATCTATTTAATTACCCCATGTAAATTAAGGTTAAGCATATTGTATTGTCTCTGAAATATAAAAAAATATCGTCGGTTGACGTAACCACGATCAAAACCATGCATTCCCTTGTGTAAATATTATTTTTGACTAACGGAATATTAACAATTAGGTATTATTATTTGTCAGAAGTACTTATCTATACATATAATAAAAATGAAGTGTCTTTATGTAATGTCAAAATTTAAAAAAAATGACAGATTTGGTATGAAAGTATACACTTTTTGATAACAAAAATGCATTTTTTTTTAAATTTTTGTCGGTCTGTCTGTCTGTCTGTTTGTTCCAGGTAATCTCCGAAACGGCTTCATTGTCAGATAGCTAAATTACAGCAGGTGACTTAGGCTACTTTAAATTAGACTAAGTGTTACCGCGGCTTCGTCTGTAATGCTATAGTGAAATAATTATCAGCTTATAGTTTACAATTCGACATCATAATTATTAGTATCATTGAAAATAGAAGAGGTCTTTCTAATAAGATCTCAGACGATAAACATATTACGCAAAGAGTTCAAAAATACAATTTCTTGCGGAACAGAAAAGTGTTTATTTTTTGTGTAGTCACAAAATCGTAATTATAAAGACAATGTATATTAAATGTAATGTAAATGTAAATAAGTTATTGATTCATTTGTTCCTTACATTGGAAGTGAGCACTAAGTTATATGGTGGGTTAAAATTCCAAATTTGTTACTGATAGTAAACCTCATTAGGCATGCTGTTAGTATTTCTATATCTACAGTATACACTACAAAATAAAGTCCTCTGCTACGTCTGTCTGTCTGTTCGCGATAAACTTCAAAACTACTGGACGAATTTTAATATTTTTCACCAGTAGATAAAGTTCATAAGGAAGCTTAGGTATCTAATTTGTCAATGTTTTTTTTTATTATCAGGGTGGGACAACGTCCGCCGGGCTCGCTAGTATATTTATAAAGAGATATAATATTACTTACTACCTTCTACCCGCGACTTTGTCAGCGTGGAATAGTGAGTTTCGGCTAACGCTGACACGAAACGGAATCTCTCGGAAGAAAGAGATCGATTTTGAAACATTCCTCAATGGTAATCTGTTCCTATTGGTCTTGGAGTTTGACACAGAATTAATTTTTCAAGTTTAACCAGTAGTTCCTGAGATTAGCGCATTCAACCAAACAAACAAACCCTCAAGCCTTTGGGCTAACGCTAACACGAAATGGAAACCCTTGGAAGAAAAAAAAAACGATTTTAAAACATTCAATTGGTGATCTGTTCTATTGGTCTTAAACTTGGACACAGACTGAATTTTTCAAATCTGACCAGTAATTCCTGAGATTAGCGCGTTCAGTCAAACAAACAAACCCTCCAGCTTTATAACATTAGTATAGACTTGAATCTGGCATTCACTTAAATTGCTACCCGGAACTGGTTTGTTATAATGAAATACATAATTTAAACGCAGTATAAGTAATTTTCAAAACATTCGTCTTATTGAAGTTACTTTATATTATTATTCAACATTTATTCTACTGTCTGCGCCTTACTTAAGGCTATAAATTATAGGAATATCTATAAAACAGACGAAATAGTAATATTTATGTATCTATACAACGTAACTGCAATTTCATAATTAAAACATATCCCTTGGGTTAAGACCAATTGGACTTTTAACTGCTAATTGACCAAACCCAGTATACAACATTTCTGGCGTTCATACCGTGCAGACATACACCTCTACACCATGCGTCGACATTCTAAGTTGGTAAAATTATTCATATATATTTAATATCAATATTACCTCAATTGCTAAAATTTATATTTACAGATCAGCCAGCATCGGACATATACCGGACAGTGATTTGGAAAGAAATACAGACAAACGAGATGAAACTAAAAAATCTGAGAAAAAGAAGCGTAGTTTTATCAAGGATTATTTAATTGATTACACTTCGAATTCAAATCTTCACGGTCTCAAATATATTGGCGAGAAGGAGCGTACCTTTTTAGAAAAGTAAGTTTGTTTTTGTTCACTATTTTCGCCACTGTTGTAGATGTTCATTTGTTGAACATTAACCGGATCAGACCATTTACGTCTGCAAAGTACTGAACTGATTTTCATACGGCTTCCATCAAGTTTTTCATGAAGAAGGGCTTGGTATATCATTTGGCAAAGTTTTTTTCTCTACTACTACTACTAAACGGATTTTCATGCGGCTTGCACCAGTATTCAAAGTAATCCACGAGGAATGTTTGGGTATATAATTTGTCAGGGATTTTTAATCAGGCTATAACAACAACCTCCAGGCCCGCCGGTATGATATATGGTAACTAGTATCTGTGACTAATTTGAACTCGATCATCATAAATTTTCATGTCATTTTTTATTTCATTCTTTTTTTTATTATTGTTATGTTATTCTGCAGACTCTTGGTCCGCACCTTTTTTTGCTTACATATAGTATTTTGTATACGTAAAAATCGTATCCGTAAGCGTATTTTTTAAATAGTAATTCATTAAATATTAGCTGTTCAATTATTATTAACTATTTTTGGTTTCATAACGTTATTGTTTTTATAGCGCTTGCATTTTCATTCTTTATGGCCATTTTTAGGTTGTAATCCACAATATCCCGTGCCGGAGCGTCCACGGCCCGACGAATGAACCTACTTATTTCATTCATTCATACATATTTCATTAATTTCATTCTTTAGTATTTTATAAAGTAATGTATAGTACTAGTGGGCCCGTCGAACGTTGTCCCTACCGGATAAAAAAATAAACCCTGACAAATTATATACCCAAACCTTCTTCGTGGATTACTTTAATACTGGTGGAAGCCGCATGAAAATCCGTTCAGTAGTTTTTGAGTTTATCGCGAACAGACAGACGTTATAGAAAACTTTATTTTATGAAATGTAGTGGTATTGATTAAAATTAACAAACTCAGTTGTTGTAATTGAGATGTTTGAATGGTAAAATGTCAGTTAGATGTCCACAGATTCAAATCTCAGCATGTATTAAGTAATTTTTGGAAATTCCCGTACATTGGTAATTTACATTGGTAGCATAATCGGATGACAGTGATATAAAACATCGAAGTGATCCTAACCCTGAGAAATGTAGTACCACCGTATGTGGTATTTAGACCTGTGCATTTATCGAGGTTCAAGATCGCCAATACGTCGTTTTATTTTATTTTTTATTGTAGTACGGCAAAATGACTGCACTATGCCTGATGGTAAGCACAGTACAATCCAAAAACAATAGCGACCACCGAGTGACACACTATCCATCGCCGGTCGCCACTATCATGCCGGCCTGCAAAAAGCTGGATATGCACAGGCTGATCCCGAAACGCGACAAGCAGAAGCGAGTCACTGTCGGGCTGTAAAACCCTACCACCCCGCTTTCGCCATTGCCTCGTTCGTTATTCAGCAGGGTGCACCACGTGCAGTTGAGGTTGGCGTGGGTGTTTCAAGTTTTATGATATTCGACGCCTCTTACACCCCGAGTCGTGAGTTGGTGTGGTGATTATGTCCATTGACAAATGCGCCATGGGTCTGTTGCAGGCTGATGGGATGATAACAATTATCATAGTAAATAAACATAGTTTAGAAAAAGACGATTAAAAATACTGCAGCCAAATTTTTGCCCTGAGGCTATATAAACTCAAAGTTGTAATTTATAACTAATATTTGTTCGTGGCTCCGCCCGTATTAATGTAAATTGATTTACTCGTTGACAATAAATATCTGTTTTCTGGGTAAAAGGTAAACTATGCCCTTTTCTGTAACCCTGATGACGTCAATACAAAATTCTTGATAATCGATTAAGTGGAGCTTACAAACACATACTCATATTCCTATATATTATTATCTTTTACATATACGTTACAAATATGATAGAATGTTTAAGAACTAATAGATGAAATGATAAGTAAAGATTTCGCTTAGCAAAAAGTTGTTAATCGAAGGAGAAAACATTTCTCCCATTAAATATACCTTTCATGGACTTATATCAAGCGTCAAGCTAAAGAAAGTAAATTTTAAGTCAGTATATCGCACGGGACAACGTGTTCACCTTAGAGAATGTTATTTTAAAGATATAGCAAAGTGTATTATAATGTACTATATTAAAATACAGAATACAAATAAAAATTTACGTTAAAGATAACATTTCTCTAATATTAATATCGTTTGCTTATGAATATGAAACCACAAGCAGTAAAAATCATATCAAGTAAGATTTACAATCTATATATATTATCTTAACAAG
Organism: Antheraea mylitta; assembly: GCA_014332785.1. NCBI lineage: Eukaryota > Metazoa > Arthropoda > Insecta > Lepidoptera > Saturniidae > Antheraea > Antheraea mylitta. The sequence goes on along the minus strand of JACEII010000004.1, from coordinate 5,127,226 downwards.
AACGTAAATCTAACGTGTCTGTCCTTTTTCAATTTTGTGGCATAAATTACTGAAGGTCAAGATAAGGTACCTAATAAGGCATAAAAAACATTTCGATATTTTTTATAAATATCTGTCTATGTGTCTGTTTGTATGAACACGCATCACTGCTGAAGTATACATAAGTTCACAATAAAACTTCACGAAGATTATTTTTTTTCGAAATGAAAACGCTGTTGACCTGGAAAGGTCGTTACAGCTTCACCGAACTACTGAGGCGAGCGCTGAAGGCACTCAGCCGATTTGGGATATTTGGGCGACTAACTCAAGGGTGCACGGCACACCTCGGCTTGGGTTGTCGTATCACGAAGAAAATCATAATGCATACCTTCGAGAATATGTTAATCTTTGTTTCATTAAAATCGGTCGAATCTTAATCCAAAGATTATTGTAAATTTAATGACGACGCGGCGTAAGTAAGAAGAAAAGAAGATTGTTAATTGACCTGATTAATACATCCAGATCACTTTATTTGGCACTGATTTTTCACATAAGCTTCCAAGCGGTTGAAATCGCTTATTATATATAGCTTATTAACAAAATGTACATTTTGATATTTTTATTTCTAGATTTTTCTGGCTGTTTATGTTTATCTGTTGCGTTTTCCTTTGTGCTAATCTGATACGGCAAGTCTGGATAAAATGGAACATAAGCCCGGTAATTGTAAGTTTTGCCGAAAACCCGACACCCGTTTGGCAAGTGAGTGTTGTTTTCAATTCCTAAGATTACTTATGTTATAATTTTCACATATAATGTTACAATTTCCGTATATCTAATCAAATTATGATATAAGATAATCTACTATAATAAAATTATTAATTAATTATAATAAAAGCAACTGATACATAATGCGGAAACAACCGCAGACTTCATCGGTGTTATTACAAGAAAGTTATATACGTATTAATTACTTGATTTAAAAAGGTTTCGTACTAAATGCACCGCGCTCGCCCGAGGCAAGGTCGCGTTATCCTTTTTTCGAAGGCTAACCTAACATGGTAGGACTACGTCTATCTGTCTGTTCGCAAAAAACTCAAAAACGACTTAACAGATTCTCATGTAGTTTTCACCAGTAGATGAAGTGATTCATAAGATAGGTTTAGGTATATAATTTTTTAACGTTTGTTTATTATCACGGCGGGACAACGTCCGCAAAGCCCGCTAGTATAAGTATAGATAACTTTTTTCAAAAATATTATTTTAATTTCACCCTCTTAGAAAACCACAACCAATTTTGAAAAGTTTGAATTAGATAGCTAAACTAGAAAAGGCAGCCTCGTTTAAAATCATTTTCTTATGGATTGACATTCATGCTAACATATAAATTTGTTTTGCAGATACCGTATCCCGCTGTCACAGTATGTTTCGAAACAAAAGCTATGCAAAGGAAATTTAACTTTACTAATTATTATCATTTATATCACAACAATCAAACATTTCCGAACTTAACAGTGGAAGAGTAAGTAAAAACATATTTAGGTTAAATATTAAGCACCTATTTTTTATTGATTTAAAACGACAATTAAGTACAGAATGTCGTCTATAAATATTGCTACTGTCTAAACAGTCACCTAGTAATTAATATATATTTTAGACGAAATCTTTTTGAAGATGTGTCAATGGTATGTGACGATCATCTCGCTCCATCTGAAGGGCGTAAATTTTGTAACGGCACCGACACTGTGGAAAATATAAAAGAGGTAAGGTAGAGTTTAAACTCTTTAATTATCAGTTTGAACGAGACATAATACAGATAGTTCTCTTGTGACACTAAGGAATATCGAGTATTACGAATTTTCTAGCACTAGTACTCGTAAGTTGAGTATGTATGTTAGCGCGTTAGCTAGAGATCTTTAATTTTTCAGCGTTACGCTTATCTCATACCTGCGTTACATAGCTTCGTATATCGCCGCGCTAAAAACTAACCTCAATATTATCTCCCGTAAAGGCGCAGTATAATGTTTGCACACCTTGGCGTTTCAATAATAACTCAAAATTTGCAATTCCAAGTAAGTGTGTGAAAACCGCGGGCCCAATTATCATGCTGTGTCTATTCTTGTGCTGTGCGATAGTTCGTATCGCATGCCGATAATATCTTCCCACACTTAAATTGATCTATATTTTCTAAACTTCGTGGCAATACATATAGGTATGGAAGTAGCATTAATACGTGGCCCTAAAGTATTCACGCGGTGATTTAATAAATACGTGTATTTTTTTAATTGAAGCACGACATAGTGACTGCACTATGCCTGATGTTAAGCATAGTACAATCCAAAAACTTCGGCAACCACCGAGAGACAGATTATTCATCGCCGGTCGCCGCTGTCATGCCGGCCATAATGACGAAAGTCACCCGGTACTGGATATGCACAGGCTGATCCCGATACGCGACGCGCAGAAGCGAGTCACTATGACGGGCTTTTTCGCCATATGCATGGTGGTTGCGACCCAGTCGGGCTGTAAAACCCTACCACCCCACTTTCGCCATTGCCTCGTTCGCTATTCAGCAGGGTGCACCACGTGCAGGTGAGGTTGGCTTGGGTGTCTCAAGTCTTAAGATGTTACTCGACACCCCTTACATCCCAAAAGTGTATACTGGGTAACTATTTATTTCTCTGTCTTTATAGTTATTTCTGAATTATACTCCATTTAAAGTCAGGTAAAGGGTAATATTTATTGAAACATAATGTAATGTAAATAAATACTAATCTATACTAATATATAAAGCTGAAGAGTTTGTTTGTTTGTTAGATTGAACGCGCTAATCTCAGAAACTATCGGTCCAATTTAAAAAAGATTCTTTCAGTGTTAGATAGCTTATTTATCTAGGAAAGGAAGGATATAAAGATATATCATTGCACTAAGAATAATAGGAGCTGAGCACTAATAAAGATTGTTTCAAAATCGTTTTTTTTTTCCTTTTCCTGCGTGTTATCATTGGCCCATAGTAACTATTCCACGCCGACAAAGTCGCGGGCATAAGCTAGTAGTTTAAATAAAGTTGGTTAATTATACACTAATCATTATAATTCATAGTTTGGTTTTGGTTGGTTTTAAAAATAATTGAAAATTGAACATATTTCAGGTATCTCCGAATCTGACTGACGTATTTTTTGGATGCAAATGGAAGGATACACCAAGACAAAATTGCTCTGATCTATTTACTCCGATACTAACGGAAGAAGGACTCTGTTACACTTTCAACATTTTGGCAGCTGATGAATTATTCAGAATGGAAAAGTAAAAATAATACGTGTTTTTATTTTTATTCATTGTATAATCTAAATTTACGTTCCCTTTTCTTGTTTGTTTAATTAGCTTACACGATGATTATCCTTATTTGGAAAATGACATGAAATCAGAATCATGGACATTGGATGACGGGTACAAGCCTAATACCCCCATTGAAACTTATCCACATAGAGGCTCAGTAAGTTTTTTTTATTGTTATAAAATAAATATAAAGTGTTTCAAAATTTTACCTTAATTTGAAAACTTCATAAACGGAAGCATTAAAATTTTACACGTATATCATTAAACAAATGAACCCTATTTTGAAAAAAGTACTGCAAAACTACTATTAAAAAATATAACTATCTACGCAAACTTATATACCTGTTTTTATTTCCTTTGAAAATGGTATAGGTTTTATGATAAAACCAGCGTACTCATAATAAAAAACCCTTGAAGTTAGACATATGCTGCGTTTTTAGAAAAAAGTTAAATACGCATTGAACTCTTACTTAAAAAAGATTTAATCACAAGAGTGTCTTACCCTTGTATACAGATGGTCATTATTTATATTGTTTGCATAAAAAACTAAATTAGATGTTTAGCTAAACACCGCTTGGACACGTTTTTGTAATAAAGTATTTTAAACATGATTTCCACTAGATTTTAAATTTTAGGCACTGCTTAGTAAAACTCGTGTTACACCCGTGTTTTTGTAAATAATGTCTCGGAGTTTTTTGTAGGCATTATCAAGCTTTACAACTTTTGTCTATAACTGAATTATACATATATCTCTCGTGGTTAAGAAAGAGTAAGAAAAGTTTTCGTTCGACCCTTTTTTTCTCCGACTTAGTTTACGAATCCACAACCACAAAAAAGTCTATACTTTTTTCGGATTAATATATAACTTATAACACTCACAAATAGCGTGGATTTCTATTGGTAAAAGAATTTTCAAAATTGGTTTGTTTTTTCGAATGACTACGCTATTGACCCAGCAAGGTCTTAACAGCTTCACCGGACTACTAAGGCGAGCGCTTAAGGCACTCAGCCGATTTTATTTTGGCAACAAGCTCAAGGGTGCACAGCACACCTCGGCTTGGCTGTTGCCTGTTGCATGCAAAATCGCGACCTATCTTAGCTAACCTAGCTAACTATTCATATATGTATGAGTTGTTGAAACGTGTGTGTACCAAGCATACATGCTTCAACAACTCTTCCATATATTTGTTATCGGAAAATTGAGAGTTTTTCAGTTCGATAAGGGAAAAAATTGGTTTTATAGTTCCAGACAACTCTACCTCTTTATAATATTAGTATAGAAGTATAGATTGTGTTAAAAAGCTGCGTAGGGGGCGGCAGAATGATTTGAAAATATAAGCTCCAGCAATTTACTCCAACTCTATAGTGTTGGTGAAAAATACTCTTTCCAGGAGCAATTCATAATTAAAAATACATTTTGTTTATTTACTCCCTCAGAAAATGATTAAAATACAGTTTGCTCGAAATTCAAATCTACTAAACATGTCTTTATATGACTATTCAATGCAGTGTTTTTCTCAAATGGTTCTAGGCTATTTATCTTGTATATTCGTTTGAGCCCTTGCCATTTTTTAACCTCAAAAGAAGAGTTTGACTGAGTATCTTAAGAGCTCGCCTTAGTATTCCGGTGAAGCTGTTAAGACCTTGCCAGGTCAATTGCGTAGTCATTTCGAGGAAAAAACCCCGAACGGCGAACGGGAATCTTTAGTACTATATATAAGGCTTAAAACCTAACCATAACGTTGCTTACTGAATAATTATTGTTTCAGGGCTATGGCGTAAAATCAGGGTTGACATTTTTACTAAAAGCTAACTCTTATGATTTGGATTACCTTTGTAAAGGTCCCGTGCAAGGATTTAAGGTATAAATATATCTTCTTTCTTTATGATGGGATAGAGCCACGCTGAAGCTATAACTGGTTTCAGAATGAATGGGTCGGCTCGCCCGGGGTAGTACCACCCAACCCACAGAAAACCAACGTGAAATAATAGTGCTTGTATTTTTGCGTTTCGTTCAGTCAGTGAGAGCGCCGAAGGCCCACCCACCCCCTGTCTCTTTTCTCCTCACCTTTACCCCTCGCCTTTTCTCAACAACACAGGCTAGCAACTCTGGCGTTGCTGGTTTCTATGGACGGTGACATCAGGTGACCCAACTGTTTGTGTGCTTCTTATAATATAAAAAACGATCTACGATCATCAACATTCTCCCATCATATTTATGGTTTTTATTTTATTTGTACTAAAAGTTATACGAATTCGATTTTTTATTTTTCTTTAGACATTACGTGAGGTCAAGTTAACATATGTTATTGTGAACATAGCACACAAGTACTTTGTAGGAAATTTCATTTGACTTCGAAAAATAATATTTCCAGATACTGCTACACAATGCTGCAGAATTGCCGAGACTGTCGCAGCAATATTTTCGATCTCCTCTAGCTCAAGAAGTTGTGGTAGCGGTGAAACCTAAAATGATGACCACTTCTGATGGGTTAAGACCATACGATCCTCTGAGGTTTGCTTTAGTCTCAACAATAGACTTTATTAATAATTCTAATTGACCCCTCTAACCTTTAGTGAACGTAACAATAACAGTAAGCTTTCATTAGTTTTAACATTTGTACTGACCTCTGTGACTTCCAACCTAACAGGAGTGGCCCTCAGGGGAGACCTCCAAACTTTCTAATAAACATTAACATGTTCATACCATAATAACCAGAGATAAATGAACTTCATATCGTAATGTGACAATACAGAATTTCAGTGTGTTTTTTAAAGAAGTTCTAGTTTAAAAGATAATCTGAGTTATTACAAAAAAGTTACATACGTATTGAATACTTGCTTTAAAAAGGTTATGTTTTAAATGCAGCGCAGTCGTTGAATGTTCGCCATCTTGCTGTTTTGTCTCGCTATGGTTAGGTTAGACTAAGGTTACGATTAAGGGTAGACCTGCGAAAAAAGGATGACGCGGACTTACCGAAAGGATAACGCGGACTTACCGAAAGGATAACGCGGACTTACCG
>JACEII010000004.1:5102673-5120878 GCA_014332785.1 Antheraea mylitta | reverse complement strand
CCGAAAGGATAACGCGGACTTACCGAAAGGATAACGCGGACTTACCGCGGGCGAGCGTGGTGCATTTAGTACGAAACCTTTTAAATGCAAGTATTTAATTTTAATTAACTATTTTATATTTGTATTTAATTAACTATTTTATAATAACACTGGAAGAGTCTATAAGAAAGCTCTAAAAGACATAGTACTTTATAAATTAAAATCCACGGACTTAAAACAAGAAAAATCTTTTAGAATGATTTGTAACTGAAGTTGCTATTACATAATCAAAAGCAAAATTCTTATTATATAGATACATTCTCATGTGGATTCAATAGTTTATTGTACAATATTTATAAATATCAGTGACCATATAAAGAACAACGCATTTGCCGTTTTATTCAATTTTAAATTTTGTAAAATAATGTTTTGGGGTTTTTGCATAAGGGTATTGATAGTTACTAATACAAGCTTTACTATAGGTTGTATGGAAAGAAACTAGTTTTACTAAAAAAAAGCCTACTAGCTAGTGGGAGGTCTCAAGTGTTGTTCTTACTTTTCTATTCACACCAAATAAAAAATGTATCATTTGGAAACTTAATAAGCCTTGGGGATACACTCAGGATATACATACAGCCATTTGTCCTGTAAAGGAATACACATACATATAAACAAAAACTCTCAATGAGATTCTTGCTATATTACAAGTTTCCTTACCGATGTCGCGGTGATATACTTTTAGTTTTTAGAATCCATTGTTAAGACTTTTTTTGAATAAAGTATCAATATTTAGTTCGTATTTTATATTAAATGTAATGTTTACTGTTCACAGACGAAAGTGTTATTTCCCGTACGAAAGGTACCTTCAATATTTCAAAGTCTATACCCAAGCTAATTGCGAAATTGAATGCCTATCCAATTTCACTTACACACGTTGTGGTTGCGTTCATTTCGGAATGCCTCGTAAGTATAATCATTCCACGACTACATACAATATTCATGATCTATAAGTGGTCCAGGTTAATAAATAAAATAACAAAATTTTACTCTGTCGAAATAAAAGTTTTAGAAAAATAATTAGAATATTGCTGAATGTCTGAAGATAGTTACCTAAACAAAAAAAAGTCATAAGGACTGCCTATAGTACTGAAAATTCAAAACAATGAAATATATATGTTCTCCTTTGAATTTTCATATTAATTACAGTGTCAATGAGAATATTTAAATTTCAAAATTTGTTTATTGAAATTATAACGGTGGTGTGGTTTTCAAATCTATTGGCACTTGGTGGAATAATTATATACATTGCTATAAAGTCTATTAATCAATCAAAGGTATGATGATCTGCAAATCATCAATATTATATGTACACGGGTCGTGCTACGTGTCGCTAGTGTGACACACCGCCTAAGTGCAATAAAGCCATGCTTACGTGGCATGTTATGACACGAAATTATAGATTTATCTTCTGCCAAAGATACAGCTCAACGCACCTAAAGAAATTTTCACTTCAAAAATCAATCAATCACTTCAATCTCTGGGATTACATCGGAGGCATAATACCCACTGCATCTCGGAGACTCGAAATCCTGAACAGGGTGCAGCGGTTTTTCACGCCTGATCAGCCATACCTCCTTTATAAGGCACAAGTTCGGCCTTGCGTGGAATATTGTTCGTACCTCTGGGACGGTTCCGCCAAATGCCTACTAGATGCCCTGGATAGGTTGCAGAGACGAACTGTCCGCATTGTTAATGATGCAGACGTTACACAGTTTATAAACCCGCTTCAGTTGCGCAGAGATATTGCCTCACTGAGCGTGTTCTACCGTAGGGATGACGTGTCTCTCGGTGGTCGCTATTGTTTTTGGATTGTACTGTGCTCACCATCAGGCACAGTGCAGTCACTTTGCTGTGCTACAATAAAACATGTTAGCTACTTAGATCTAGGAGTCATTATGTAAAGAATCTATTTTAATATAATCTATTATAATTGATGTCAATAATAATACTTAAATAAATTCAAAGTCAGTCAGTAATAACTTAACATATGTGATCCTATATTTTAGATGCTCCTAACATTTCGGTCTGCAATGCTGGCAGTATGAAGTGTATCAAAATCTCTCAAAGTAAGTACACATTTTAAAAACTTTCTTACGATTCTGCAACATTCGAAGATAATTAATTGTGCGTATTAATTGGTCGATTATTTTTTTGAAACATTTTATAACCTAAAATAATAGAAACCGAAATGTTTTCATGTAATTGTTATTGTTATTATATTGTAGTGTGAGAGATATATAATGCAGTCCTCAATACACACCAGATTAGGCCGCCTTCGGTAGCGACTCAAGCCTATGTTCGATCCCTCGGTAGGGAACCTTTGAGTGCGTTGCTTGCGCGATACAGTGACACGAAAAACTTACATCACTGCTACAACACTACATGATCACTCCCGCACACGTTCACGCTTACACTCTTACACATAAAAGTGGAAGGGTTTTATTTTTCCCTTATCGAACTGAAATAGTTTAGAAAAATTATCCGACACACAATACATATAAGAATTGTCGAGGTATGTATACTTGGTACACATATATGTTTCAATAACTCATATAAGTATTAATATGTAGCTTAGCTTAGGTTAGCTCAGATAGGTCGCGAATTGCATGTATCAGGCAACAACGCAAGCCGAGGTGTACCTTTGAGCCTTGAGCTAGTTGCCGCAAGCACTCGCCTTAGTAGTCCGGTGACGCTGTTAAGACCTTGCTAAGTCAATAGCGTAGTCAGTTCGAAAAAAAAAAGCAAACCTCAATATTTAATTGCTACCAAAGCCTTGTTTTTATCTTCTCTTCCCCTCTTAACGTCTAGCTTTCTTGAGCCTATATTTTTGTAAATCTTGGTTAAGTCTTACATGTTGTGATGACCACTATATTATTTTGTTTCTGCTAAATATCTCATGTGTAGTGGAGTTAACTTGCTCAATTCCACAGAAGGTTAACAGTAATTTAATGACACAGGCAATCTAGCTTATCAATATAATATAGCGTTCTCATAATCTGAACGGGTTCTTTAAGGTTTTTTTATTATTTAAATACAGTGCTTCATTGCCAAACTTTGAGAATGGAATATGCCCGAGTGTATAAACTTTAATATCAAGATTGTTTACAATTTTTAGAGTTAGTTAGTTAGTTAGTTAGTTTTTAGAGTTTTAGTTTAGAGTTTAATTTTATGGTTACGGTGTTTCATGTGTTCATAATTTTTTCAAGGCCTTTTCAATATGTCACGTTCATAATACAATCGATCTCGATTGAGCAGACTTATTGATCCATCAATTTCGAATCGAACTTTTGGTGGAGCAAAAGATCGAGACGAAACAATAACCTTGTGATAATTTTTCTCTAATACCACCTTCAAGTTGAAAATCACTTGCTAAGCACCTAAAGCTGCATTCTCCAGTCAGACCTCAAAGTTTACCGTGTTACTATCGTAGACCACATCGTCATCTATTTATTTATTTTTCATATCAAAGAAGAGGCAAACGTACAGGTGGGTCACTTGATGTTAAGTCATCACCACCGACCATAGATACTAGCAATACCAGGGGAGTCGCAAGTGCGGTGCCAGCCCGTGTATCGAGCGGGCGGAGGAAAAGGTAAAGAGAGAAGGGGGAATGGGCAAACCAGCAATAGCTTCAGTGTGACTCTACCACCTACAAAATTGTAATGTCAGGACTAGTCAAATGCTAACAATTAATATAATTTAAAAATAACATTAATTAAACTATTTGATCGACTTTACTGAATAGATAACAATAAATAATAGATAGATGTTTAAAATTTACAAATTAACTTATATTAATGAATTGACCTTTGACGTACAGTTACTACTTCAATTAGTTATTTTTACTATGTGCCAAAATTTGATATAATTTAGCAATTGAGATTGGTAAGCAAGTAATAAAATCAATAATAAAAGGAGATTTGGTTTTTTACTGTCCATATTAATTTTCTCTCACTCTTATAAATAGTTATCTATATATTAATACGTGAAGCAAAATCTTTGTACCCATATTTAACCTATTCGCCGTAAATGGGTGAACTTGAAATTTGGCATAGTTAAAGTTTATATGGTGGAGAAGTGCAGAAAGCTGTTTATTTTATATAAAATTCATTAGAAGTACATTAAATTTATTAAAATATGCACTACTCACACTACTGCTTCAATTTTACACAACATATACACACATGTAAATAGAGAAGACATTTTGACAGCCGTCAATAATTACAAAGTTCAAAAGAGGTTGTGAAGGAGGTTACTATGCTCGAGTGTATGTATTTTTTAACTCTTACGTTCCAATTACCATTTATAATCCTACATTCAACAATGATATTATAAAATATAACTATTATTGTAGTGTTTATTATTTTTTTATGGTGAACTCACTTCAAATGAAAATTTTATAAAAAAATGAGCCAAATAATACCATCCATTACTTTTTCAAACGATGATATATCATAATGAACAGACTACATTTAATTCAATATAACCCAGAAATACCACCCACCCATGGTGTCGTGTAAAATTAATTGAAAATTGTGTCGTGGGTTGCGATAAATTTCTTTATTTTCGTAAAGTTATGTTTGGTTAAAATTTGAACTTTACTACCTGGTTTTTGTTTCCAGTTTATAATTAATTTTAATTTTCATTTACTTATAGATTTTTTTTAATGATTATATAATAAAGATCATTGCAAATGGCAAATAACTGAGTAGCCATGATGAAAACCTTTGATTATAGAAATATACCCTTTGCCAAAAGAACTCTAATAAAGTTCAAACTTTAAAAAATCAATTAACTATGGTCGAATGTCGACCACTGGGCGCCCACTAGTTTTTATAATTGTACTACACAACTACAAATATATGCAGTAATTGCAGTATATGACGTAATTGTTACAGTGGAATTGGTCACAATTGCCATAGAATCTGAAATGGACAGTCAAATTAAAAATGATTCTGAGTCGTTCCATAAAGCTAGGGAAGTATCCGCGCAATGTAACTGCCTTCCAGCTTGCACTTCTATAGAGTATGAGGCAGAAACCTCTCAAGCGGATTACGATTGGGATGCACTTTTCAGGGCATATAGGTGGAACGTATCAGATGATCTGAAAGAGTGAGTATGCATTTTAAAATATAAAGTTACATAGCAATTATTATTTTTATAATTACACGACATATTAACAGAACTGCATCTGATGATCTGTACAGTACAATGTAAAAAAGATGGCAACCAATAAGGGATAGACAATCCATCGCAGCCGGACATTATTGTCAAACTGCTTGCTGCTGTATATAATTATATGCATATCAACTCAGAAAACCATAAACTATTAAATAATCACTGTACAGTATCTAGTTTTTGATTTGGCACCGTATCAGGGAGAAAAGTGAGACATCAGTCAGCTATAGTTGGTTTGCTTCGGCTTTATAAAGCGTTCTCTTTATCACACACTAGCCTCTGCCCGCGATTTCGTTCGCGTGGTAAAGGTACTTTGTGTTAACGCTAACACGCAGCGGAAGTAGGGATGAGCGATATTAGAAAAACACCGATGTTGACATGACTAAATTTGATAATTTTCTAGTCTTTAGCTAGTACATGCAACGTTCTCATAACGTTGATGTTACCGAAATCAAAACATCGATGTGTCGATATTATCGATATCAAAGCTTCGATGTTAAAAAATCGATGTTTTACAGCTAAACATCGATGTTTTTTCATCATCGATGAATATCGATCATCCCTAAGCGGAAGCTCTCAAGAGGAAAAGAACGCCGATTTTGAAACATTCTCCATTAGTATTCCGCTCATATTGGTCTTAGCGTAATTATATACAGCCTATAATCTTCCTCGATATATTAGCTTTAAAACACTGGAAGAATTTTTCAAATCGGACTAGTCGTAGTTCCTGAGATTACTCTCTACAACGTCACAAAATCATAAGTTTTACCTCATTATAATATTAGTATAAAGAATACCACGAATAATTTTATTTTCAGTGTTAGCTATGCACGTGTAATGGTATTCTTTAAAGAAGCACAATTTATAACATCAAGGCGGTCTGAGCTTTACGGTCTCACAGATTTTCTAGCTAATTGTGGTGGTCTACTTGGGTTGTTCATGGGTTTCTCGATTCTCAGCCTCGTGGAAATACTCTACTTTTTGACTTTGAGGTTAGTAACTTCAAAAATATTTTATTCCAATACTATTATATATATAACTAACAATGAAATTTTATATCAATCCAGGATGTATAGCAACCGTAAATCTATTTCCAATTAAAAGTATGTAACAGGGCAATTTTTTAGTTATGATTTACTTGTTTTATTATGTAACCAAAATATAACATTAGATTATATGTTACACTTTCAGGAGTATTTGTGTTAGTTAGTTGGCACCTCTAAATACTTATACCTACTTGATGTCAGTCAATGTACTTAAATTACGAATATGAGTTTTAACATACGCTAAATAATGCCAATAAGGCTAGCTTTTCTACAGCACAAATTATATAAAAAATCGCAATGATTTCAAATATTACTATTTTCAGAATTTACTGCGTATTGAAGAAAAGAAAGGAAAATAAAACTAGCATGGAATTTCCGAATGAAGATCGTGATAGTGTTGCACTGAAGGCTAAACCTGTAAAAAAATCCTTTTACATTGATTAATATGTGTACACAAAATTAATTAATATCTACTATTTATGCAATTTTCAATTTAATAACTGTTTGTTATTTTAATCACTTTTAAATTATTTAAGTCAAGCCTTAATTAGGTCTTTTTAAATTTTAATCTTTTTATGATAATTAGGCCTTATGAACTAATAGCGCATGCGTCCACTTGACCAAGTAATTAAGAAATAAGATGTGAAAAAGTATTAAGCTGCCTGGTGAATTTGTCGAAAATAAGTAGTAAGGAACAAAACGCAGTAAAAATAAGAGTCAACAAGAAAACGCATAAAATACAATAACTGAATTTCTTTATTTATCGTTACTAATTAATACTTGCAACGAATCGCAGTGCCCTATGATATTGTGATGAAATTCAGATCATCTGGCTTGCATAAGTAATAACGGCATAATTTTATCTTTACTGCATCGATTATTGGTCCACAAACAGTTGATGTGCTTAAATATTTGTCTTTCCAAGTTACTGCATATAACTGTTATTATTGGCATTAATAACAACGCGCCAAATAATCGTAGTGCACAGTAACAAATAAATTTCATATTTAAATGGCTTTAAATAATTCGATACTACTCATATTATATCCGTACTTTTATCATACCAAACGATAACTTGAGGTACCCAATAGTTCGGGTAAAAACCAAACACTTGGCAACCTTGCTTGTTTTAAGTCATTTTATAATATCTAATAAGGAGTCCAGTTTGGAGATTTTGTTGGGATTTTAGGCTGTGATGTAGTGGATTTTATATTTTATTCATAATCTTGTGTTATTTGACTCGGTATTTTGTAAACTTGGTGGTATTTTACGTAATATAGTTAGTTTATTGTGCAAAAGTGAAGTGAATGGAAAATAATACCACGGAGATTGAAATTCTCAGATGTCACAAAAGCTCCCTAGAAGGTTCTAAGAAGGGATCCACCAGTTGTAGTCTGGTGAAGCAGTTAAGACCCGGGCAAATAGCGTAGTCAGTTCGAAAAAAAAAAGGATCCACCATCTTGTTAGAGTATAGATTAACACGACGTTTATTTCAATAGAAATGGTCGTATGACGCTTGAAATATTATTGACTACGCGACAATGGCAGTCATAATCTGAAAGATTGATCGCCAAAAATAAAGTTACAAAAAAAAAGTAGTCCGGTTGGAATTTTTGGCGGGATTTTAGTCTGTCATGTAGTGGATTTTATATTTTATTCATAATCTTGTGTTATTTGACTCTTTATTTTGTAAATTTGGTGGTGTTTTACGTAATGTAGTTAGTTAATTGTGCCTAAGTGAAGTGAATGGAAAATAATAGTACAGAGCATGAAATTCTGAGATGCCACAAAACTCCCTGGAATCTTCTAACAAGAGAGCCACCATCTTGTTAACACATTCAAATAATCCCACGACGCTCGTAATATTATTAACTAAACGACAATGGCATTAATAATCTGAAAGATTGGTTGCCAAAAATAAAGATAAAAAAGGAATCCGGTTAGCTATAAAATATTCCTTAAAATTAAACAATACCTAAAAATGTATCTAAACGAGCTACTATCCTTAACATGTTATCGTCTTCGAAACAGTAACGTATATAATAACTGGAAATAATGTATCTATATATACATAGGTGAAGATAAACACTTCATCGAGTACTTATTTCTCCTCTCTTTGTCATAAGATTTTTTTTTTTTTGTAAAAAATGGAAGCAGGTCTTGTTTATTAATATCGATGAGCCTTTATTTATGTATCACTAGTAATCGTATTTCACCATACTACACTAATGTACAATATTTGCACATTATGTGAAAAAAAACATCAATTAAATTGAAATAAATGTAATAAGGTGGAATTTCGGTCACTGGTCGAGAACTAAGTAGTCCGGTGAAGCTGTTAAGTCTTTGCTGGGTCAATAGCGTAGACATTTCGAGAAAAAAAAGGTCGAGAACTAGTAATTTAAAAAATATAGTTGTATTAATAAAATATATTAATATCTTACCGACACTCAACACAAAACTATAATAAATACCATAAGAATAGTCGATGTATTTCAAATAAAATTTATAGCTTATAGATGTTATATTATTTTATGAATTAAATATGATTATTTTAATTTAGACTTTTTTATTATTTCCTGTGACTAAAATGGGCCAATGAGATATATGTACATGTTCTAATACCATATAATCCTGAACCTTTTAATACCCTATTTGTAAATGTAACTTCTGCCCACGACTTCGTCCGCGGAAATAGTTACCGTTTTACAGCTCACGGAGCAGAGGCTCTCGTTGATAAATGAGCTATCTAACACTGAAAGAATTTTTCACATAAGATTAGTAGTCCCTGAAATTAGCGCAGTCAAGCAAACAAATTCTTCACCTTTATAATATTAATATAGATTGAATACTTACTAACACCACAAATGGGAATATGAGTTTGTTTGTTTTTTTATCTGTATGCCTGCTTACATATTTGCAACAAGTAAATGTACAATGTGCTAAAGGTACCTACTAAAACAAATTATATCGAATACATTTACACAATCAAAAGCTACAGCTTCCTAAGATCTAACCAGGTGATTACGGTAGATATTTATTGTCAACAATTGCAAGCAATGGTGAAAAAACTAGCCATTAAATAATTGAGACTGGTCCATCTCTCTATTCCACTGCTGCCACAGGACAATGCTAGATTTTATACTTCAAGACATATTAACATTTTTATCCGACAATGGACAATTTCTTGGAAGCAAAAAAAAATGATGAGACTGTCATCCGCCCAAAGTATTTAACGATTCTCAGTCTCTTCTAATTTTTTTTAGCAAATCAATCATACAATGGCGAAAGTGTATAGATTAAAAAAAATGAGCCGTCACGGGACGCTTGGCACCTATGAAACATCGAAATCATTCGAATCTCAAATTCTTGAATTCTCAAATTACACTATAAGTATGCGAGCTCAGTGCGGCGAGGGAGATTACGCACAGTCGCTTGCGCATGACATTGTCGCGTCGTCACCACGCCAAAAATCAGATTTACCCGCGCCTATAGATTCATATTAATAATTAACCATACTTCGACTAATTTTTTTTCGATCTACTTTTTCCATATAAAACGCTAATTTCATCTATAGATATACCTAGTATTATCATTATTCAATCTAGTATACTTCTAGAATATCTTATAAGATAACATTGCAACCTTATTCATCGAGTGACCTTTTACAAAGCATATTTGTTTTATTTTATATACAGAAGATTTGTTCCTTCACAATCTCATTCAAGTATCCATATTTGTAAGTAGAATTACTTTAGTTACTGTTGTTTATAATAATAATTTCACAAGTAGTGTCTATTTGTAGGTGGTAGAGCTACGCTGAAGTTGTAACTATTTTTAATATGAATGGGTCGGCTCGACCGGGATAGTATCAACCTTCTCACAGAAAATCAACGTGAAGTAACAGTACTTGCCTTGTTGCGTATCGTTTGGTCAGTGAGAGCGCCGGTGACCCACCTGTCCTCCTTTTCCTTTCCTCCTATCCCCCTTCCGCCTCCCCCCTTCCCTAGCAACACATGCTGGCAACACTGCTGCAGCTCCTTTGGTGTTGCTGATGTCTATGGACGGTAGAGATCACTTAAAATCAGGTGACCTACCTTTTCATTTGCCTCCTATGATATAAAAAAATGAGTAGTCCTTGTCCTTATTGGCCGCTCTGAATATAGCCGTAAGATCGGATTAGCACGTAATACTTATAGCGAAGGGTTTAGTACAAAAGAAAGGCTAAAATAATATTACAGGAATCTAAAATTAGCATTTACTTTTAAATGTTTTCGATGTTGTACATATAATTTAATGCGTATTTATTTGTTTGAACATTTGTGTTCTGTGCAATTATATTCAGAGCGGTCATAAAGTTTAGCAAGGACTTATATCTTAAATTCTTGACGTGATGATAATTTTGTAATTACATAGTGAAGCATGTATTACAATCCCTTGTATTTAATAATGTATGTTTGTAGTATAATGTACCATACTTATAGAAAGAAAAGTAATTTGGCAATAATTTCTTCATTTTTAGCAGCTATATTTTGATGTCTAATTAATAAAAAGATAAAGATCTTATTAATAAAAAGATATGCATAAATATTGTTTTTTGTTTTTATTCTAGTATAGATATAAAAACATATATTATTTAAACTTATATTTGGATAGCTCCAGTTGTACAATATTTCAAAGGATAATAATTTAAGGTTGTCGAAATAAAACACATTTACAGTATAAATTCTTTATACATGGTTCCTATAACAGAAAACTTCTTGTGTACAAATTAATCCAATTTGGTTGGTTTTTCTTAATAGATTATACATTGATACACTCTATAGTGCAATGATACTATTACGAAGAAATACGTTAACAATTCCAACGACAATAGAGAATTTACATTAAATTGTATTGTTTGTGTTAACGGTTTACAAAAAACTACGACTAAATCTTTGAGGGACCGATATTTCCATTAAAGACATGAGATCGTAAACAACCTTATTTTGGTCACTGGTAAATGCCAAGAACACGCACCGCAGTGTTTCTAGGAAATGTTGGTCTTAGGAAACCAACTTTGAAACAGTTAACATGGCCAGTAAAAGAAAAGCGTTAAATGTTGAGGAAAAAGTTTGTATGATAAAAGAACAAAAAAAAATGATAATAGAAACTTTCAATGACAAAAACCGAAAACGAAAAAAAGTTAAAGTCTTAAGTTTCACTGTAAAGAATTTGCACTTTTTTTATAAATAATTTGAATTTTTAAAGTAACATGTTAAACAGTGCTAGGCCCGCTGGGTTTCTTTTTAGGCGCGTAACCTATTCGGTTATGTATCTCCTCAGTAGTTTTCGTTCCGCCACTCAACGGTTTCGAAACATCTTCTTGCATTTCAGAATTATTACCTGAAGTATTTGCTGGGTCTGAAAGCGTTGCTTCATAATCTTGTAAGTCTTCTAACTTTAAAGTAATTTCTGTTAATGGTCTTCGAATCATTTCTGAAACAAAAAAAAGAACTGTATGTATTTTAAAAAATGTATCTAAAACAAATGTCATGTGCTTGTGGCAACATAATATTGTAACTAACATTAGGTTAACATAAATGTGAAATCATTGAAATATTATATGGTAATTTTTTTAAGATAATGTTTCTTCTAAGCAAATCATTGTATAAGTATGAAATTACATTGATTGAATAATAATTTCATTACTATACAAACGGATGACCACAAGGCAAAAATAATATAATGTGAATTAAAATTTAAAACGTGGGAATCTCCTTCTTCTTCTTTTTCTTGTTTTGGCTCCGCAGAAGCACTTGCTAGTGTCAATGTTACATTTCAATGGACGTTATAGTACAATAATATTACAAGCGTCGTGTGACTATTTCAACATTCTAACAAGATAGTGGATCCCTTGTTAGAACCTTCCAGGGAGTTTATGTGGCATCTTAGAATTTCATGCTCCGTGGTATTAATTTCCATTCACTTCACTTATGCACAATAAACTAACTATATTATGTAAAACACCACCAAATTTACAAAATATAGAGTCAAATAAAATTCGCCAAAAACTCTGGAATCGTTTCTCTCGCAACACATTTTGGGGTTGCCGCTCGAGCTGTGTAATAAAGTATATGTTACTTCATAATTCATCTATGTATATACTTTAATGAATACGAGAATATATGAGTGAAAATACTTTATTTAAGATATCTATTTTTTTATTCATCTTAGATAAATCACTAAACGTCCAAACAGTCGATCTTAAGTTGATATAAATCTTACTTAGTCTTCTGTCGCGGGTGTCGTATTAATACAATATTTATTATGACAAAAGTTATTATTTCACTATAACTAACAAGGATATAACCACTACGTTTACTTCTAACAATCAATATACTTTATTTGCTCAAAGAGAATATAGCAATTACTAATATAATAATTTCATATTTATTTACTGGAAGTAAATATCATTCAGATATGGAGCGTTGGTGTTATGATAAATATCTGATATGAGTATTCATCCAAAGAAGTGTCTACCGAAGTGTATGAAATAAAAGTTCCATAAATCATCAGTATAGCAATATTAATTACCATAGTAAGTAATTAAAAATTGCCCAAGTAGTAATAAAAAGAAAGCTACCACAAAATTATAAAATTGTTAGTACATTCTTTCATATTTCACATTGTATTTCCCGCAGCGCCATCGAATTTCAAAAGCATTGAGGATCCTTTTTATACACGTAGATATTTCTCTCGTCTCTTTCTTTCGTATTTACATTATCTAAACACTCTGTAGGCTTAGTATTATATTTTTAATTTATTTATCTCTGTTTAGTATAATCTGTATAAAAAGAATAAATTGAATAGATTAAATAAAGTAGAAGTTGATCAACTCTTACTTTCGGGGTAATTAATTCGACTCAAGTTTACTAAAAAGTCGTTAAAAGCATTTTTATATAAATAAAAAAATTTGTTCCGTTCCGGAATCTACTCTAGTCATAGTTTGTGCAGTTAGCTTAAGTTAGTTGTACCAGACGCCCTATGCCAAATAGTGCCAAAACGCATGAGTTAATATGTTGTCACAGCACTTTTAATCAATTGCCCTGACTAATTAGCTAAATTTATAATTATATATTTTGACTCGATGTGAAGAGTATATTAAAATCAACTTCAGACTGCATACCCACATATTTCAACATACTATAAAACAAAATTTAGGTTTAAAACAGACAATTTCCTATTTTTCTTTAGTTAGTGAATTTTAACATATCCCTAAATTAAAGACGTTGTACATTTTACAAAAGAAAGCTGATTTACAGATATCACTTGAAAATATAAATGAAATACAAAACGATCTTGAGCTATTAAACACATTTAGAAAATTAAAACACGAACTAGCTATTTGGCTGTAATTTTACTCACGTAAGGTTGTCGTGCATATGTTTAATGTTACATTTAATAATGACAATCAACTTAGCATTAGAGTTTTCGGCGGGATCTTAGTCTGTCATGTAGTGGATTTTATATTTTATTCATAATCTTGTGTTATTTGACTCTATATTTTGTAAATATGGTGGTGTTTTACGTAATATAGTTACTTTATTGTGCACAAGTGAAGCGAATGCAAAATAATACCACGGAGCATGAAATTCTGAGATGCCACAAAAACTCCCAGGAAGGTTCTAATAAGCGATCTACCATTTTGTTAGAATATTGACTCACACGACGCTTAATATTGAAGTGATCGCACGAAGCTTGTAACATTATTGATTACTCGACAATGGCAGTAATAATATGAAAGATTGATTGCCAAAAATAAAGTGAAAAAAAACTTAGCATTAAAAAAATAGTATGTATTACTTATTTATCTTTCTTGTAACGAATGATAAGAATTGTATTACTATACTGAATCTTTCATGTTTATCTGGCAACATTATATACCATTTACCTATTTGATACGTTGATTAATGAATGATGATTAATGAACAAATAAAATTATCCTCTGGAGACAACTATGAACGCGCCCAATTGGCAACTCTAATCAATGCAATTTTGTTATAAAATACTAAATGTCTGATAGAAAAATTAATCCAAATTGGTCACCTCGATGTGTCTAGTTAGAGTTAAGCTTAAAAGTATCGATTCTAATTCTGCTCTTTGATAACAGTATATATTGGTACAACACTATAGATTTATAGGTATATTGTAGACATGCGCAAATCATGTCCGGAAGCGGACCGGACATGGAACGATTAACATAGCGTTCGGAACTAGGTGCGGTTAACATGTTCGCGGAACTAGCTAGTTCCACAAGTTTAGATGTATAGTGTCGGTTCATGTCCTGCATTCAACGTCCAAATAGGTCCTTACAGTTCCTCGGTTTTATTGAAATACATTGCCTAGTAAGCAATTTTATACATTCTTAAAAGTAAAATTGTCGGTTGATTTATTATATACTAGCTGACCCGTGCAACTTCGTGTGCACCAAATCGGTTATTATCTGTTTCAATTATTTTTTAAATGCGAAAAATCTTACTAAGCCGATTGCAGCGACATCTACCGTTTTCAATTGGTAATCCGAACTATACAGGGGCTTACTCAAATATATAGGCCATGGTTATGTGAAAGAAATTTAAAAATAACCCTGTAACCCGTTCGCAGCATCACCTATCGGGTCCAATAAAAAAAAAACTAACCTACATATATTGCTGATATATGTCTTCCCAGTATTGAAAATAGATGATTTTTGCCGAATTCAATTATATCCATTGTGATTAACTATTAATGTGATAACTAACTATTAATGTAAATTATTGTGATTAACTATATATGAAAAACTATTGAATAAACATAAAAACACTCGCATATGTGTATAACTTTTAATGCTTCAAAATATTTCAACTTAGCGCCATCTATGGACCTAAAAGGTTTTCTTCATCCTGACTCGCTGTTTTCACTTCTCACAATCGGATTTGTATGGAAAATCTCACCTATTTTCGGTTATCAGTCGCCGATGTAGATGGCACTTTAAACAATTTTTTTTGACAAGTTTGATAACAAAACGTGGTGGACGACAATTACTTTTGACATTTCAAACTGACAACTTTCAAATATTTATTCACTTTACGTTTCTGTTATGTGTGGTCTGGTGGTAAAGTTGCTTAGGTTATATTCAACGAAGACGCGTTGGGGCGAAGGTTCGAAACCCAACGGTTTTTTTTTTGTTATATTTTATTTTTAAGTAGCACAGAGTAACATATGTCTTAAATTGTTACATAATCTTACTACTATAAGATTAATTCGTTAAGAATTTTATGAACTTGAAATTTTTTACTTTCGTCCGTTATTCTGCAGAACACCTTGCGTTTTATGGGACAGAGAGTGGATCCTGGATGTAGTCTTGTAATATTAGTTATCACTGTGTCAAGTTTATTTAAAATTGCTTCAATACTTTATACTAGCTAACCCGGTGTACTCCGTTCCGCTTCAGAGTCAAGTAATGAGCATATTTAGGACACTAAAATAAATTCAAAATAATTAAGTTCAATTTTTAATTAGGATAATAAAATTAAGGAAGAAATAAATTGAAAAAAAAAAACAAAATAATTTAATGACGTTACACATTTGCAAGACAAAAGCAAGTTATTTGCTTTATGGGCCATATATTTGTGTATATAGATTGCACTCATCAGTAAGGCACCATGTGATAAGCCAACATTTTCATTTTCACTTTTTACACAGTCAATATATTAATGAATGCTGTGTAGTGTATACCAATAATTTCATTATAAATGATATAGTTTGAGTTCTCTACATCTTTATTCTTATCCATCATAATTAGTCGTGCACTCAATCACTCATTATTTTTGTTGTTAGCGATGATTTTTGGGAATATCTAATTGATGAATTCACCTTTTAATAAGACAAAATTACAGATTATAAATAGAGATTAGAAATTAGATGCACTTTTTGTTTGATGGAGCGCCTTATAGAATTATGATAGCATAATTCAGCATGTAAGAAATTGCGCATGAAACTATACCAATATTTTGGCCGATGTTTTTTTATTAATGGGATGTTGGGAATGGGACCCTTACAGGTAGATTTTTTTTTAAATGATTAATAACCCAATGTCATACTTAAAGCAAAGCATTACGCATCATTATTGTATAACAGAATACGGAAAGTTTTTGTCCAACTACTTATACTTACTCGGTTCGATTTCGGGAGGACTCGGTTGTTGTCGATCAGGTCTACCCGATTAGGCCTCCCACGACAGCGGCTCAAGCCTAGGTTTGATCCTTCGGTAGGGAGCCCTTGAGTGCGTTGCTTGCGCGATACGGTGACACACAAATATACATCACTGTTACAACGTTACACGATCACCCCCACACACGTGCACGCCGACACGCTTACACATGAAAGTGGAAGCGTTTACTTTTTTCCCCTTATCGAACTGAAATCTCTTAATTTTTCGATAATAAATATATGGAGGAGTTGTTGAGGCGTGTATGCTTGGTACACATATACGTTTCAACAACTCATACATATATGAATAGCTTGGTTAGCTAAGATAGCTCACGATTTTGCATGCAACAGGCAACAGCCAAGCCGAGGTGTGCCGTGCACCCTTGAGCTGGTTGCCAAAATAAAATCGGCTGAGTGCATTAAGCGCTCGCCTTAGTAGTCCGGTGAAGCTGTTAAGACCATGCTGGGTCAATAGCGTAGTCATTAAAAAAAAAAAATAACGATCGGTTCTTTATTGTTTTGTAACATGTTCGGAATATCGTTAATAGAACATGCCGAACATGGACATGTGTAACTGTATGGAACTGTGGAACGACTTCATTTGACGCCTAAGATTATACCGTGATCGTTCCAGGTGCGCACATAGTTCCCGGAACTATTTGCCGAACATGGATATGTGGAACTGTATGGAACTGTGGAACGACTTCATATAACGCTTAAGATTATATTGTGATCGTTCCAGGTGCGCACACAGTTCCCGGAACTATAACGAACCGGAACTACAATACAATCAGTATACAAATAGGTCCATATTACTTTTATTGGTTATTTATTGTTAATGGTATTATATATTTTTTAAATGTATTTTTAACATAGAGTTTGTATTGTACAATTTTGGTTTAGTTTTCATTTTTATAGTTTTTTTTTATACTAAATGTAATGTAATACTACTGATTACAAATATGTGAATAATGTTTTGCTATATAATATATATATATTTATGCTCATAGCGTTTCTTTCTCCGTAGGGGGCGTGGTGTAGCGTGTCTGCCATTTAAAATGTTTTTTTTTGCGAACTGACTACGCTACTGACTTAGCAAAGTCTTAGCAGCTTCGCCGGACTACAAAGGCAAGCGTTTAAAGCACTCGGCTGATTTTATTTCGACAACTAGCTCAAGGGTGCACGGTACACCCTGGTTGGACTGTTGCCCGATTCATACAACTCGCGATTTTTTTATTATTTCTCAATCTGACTACGCTATTGATCTAGCAAGGCCTTAACAGCTTCACCGGACTAAGTACAATTCGCGATGTATCTGAGCTAACTTAAGCTAAGCTACATATTCATATTTATATTTGTTATTGAAACATATGTTTGCTAAACAGACATACCTCAAATATATATATATAAAATAATATTTACTTTAAGTGAAATGGGACCCTTAGAGGGAGTCAAGTGCATGAGCACAAGAAAAATTAAATTAATAAGTATCAATAAAGCAATGTCGTCCTTAACGCAAAGTATTGCGGATCATTATTGTATAACAGAATACGGAACGTTTCAATCCAACTATTTGAGTCGGCTGTCCTATTTCAAAACCTAGTAAGCTATTAAAACTAAATTTTACAGGAGAATTTAAATTAAAAGTAACCAAACGACTCATGAAAAACATTACTTTCTGTAAATCCATTGATATATACGTAATTTGA